>BQNB010010299.1:48822-84310 GCA_026074375.1 Tanacetum coccineum
TTCTGATAAACCAAGCGACATATCCCTTCCTTTTATCAACCGAATGTAACTAACCTAATGGGTTTGGGTCAGTTTTGTGGGCTTTTGACCCATCCTTTAAAATGTGCAGACATGCTGCAGGATTTATCTAAAACAAAGATTAATGGGATTATATTTTTCCAACAACTCATGGGAGCAACCACATTCTTCTTAACCTGTCCAAATTGTATAGGAATTAGTTTAAAAGAGATCGTGAGATTTGAGGCAAAGAACTAGGCAACTAGCTACATCAAGAAAACCTCTCTGCTTTTTCAAAACACAAACATGCAAAAACATTATTGTTGTGGGTGTACAATCCTTATACTTTCTAAATCACGAGAAAAGCATACTACGTGTTAGACTTGCACTTATTTTTCTAAGTTAAGATTCCAAATGATATACAATGTGTTGGATTTACACTAATGACATGGAATATACTTTTGTGTGCAAAAGAAGCGTTGATTGCCTCTTTGCCATAACTTGTTTCGCTGAAGTTGTTGTATTGTTGGAGGTAGTGGTATTAGGATAGTGAGGCTTAATGAGTGGCTTTGGAAATTTACGAGGCATAGGAGGCCTTCTAGGATAGGAACCAAAAATGTTTGTAGGGGAAGGAGAGACGGTAGCTAAAATCGGGAGAAGGCAGGGTCTTTGATGCAAGGGAGAAATAATTCTAGTTTCTATCGGTGTGGTATCATCATCTTTAGACTCGCAAGTGCCAATATGCGACTTAGGTGCATCTAGGCCTGGAAAAATGTTGTATCATTGTTAGGCTCTCAAGTGCCATTACGTGACTTAGGTGCCTCTAAGCCCCATAGTGTATAAAAACAATTCAGACTAGTATGGATAACACCTTTGGGATCTAGTAGTCGAACATTATGCAATATTTTATTTGAGAAACCTCCAAAGTGCAAGTCTAATAACAATGCAGAGATTCCTCAACAAGTTGAGCTCACAGTTATACTCATGTACTATAGTAGTCATTTTCCTATTCCTTAACTCAATTAGAGGTCCTGAAAATATAAATTCTACTAATTTCTCTGTAAGCTCACTTAGATAAGTTTCCAGCTTGACTACTTTCCTTCCATATATTTCATGAAAGCCTAATCCCAACGTAATGCTCTTCCCCTCAAATGAATAGCTACCAACCAACCTATTTCATATTTTGTGGATTTTCATTACGTTTGAACTGTTCACACTTGTATAACCAGTTATTGAATCCATTTCCATCAAAAGCCAGAAATTTTAGCTTAGTCATTCTATTAACCAAATATTACGGTTGGGTACGGCAAAAGAGTAAAATATAGCAGCGGCAATAGGGGAAAATAAGATGGGCCATTTAGATTTTTTCAAAAGCAACTAGAAACGTGGGATGTGGATATTTTATCAAGAAGTTCTGATCTTATTCGAAGCTTATTTACATGTTTGCGTTTTGATGCAGTTTAAGGTGCGGGCGTCTATAATATCGTCTTTTGAGGATAATGTTGTGCGTGAATTAGTTCCTGAGTGCATGGAGTACAAAAAAGGTAACACGTATTTTATATAATAAATGGGATTAAGCTTAATATCTCATTATTCACTTATAAAACAATTTTGGCTTATGCAGACATTTACCTCAGCTATGTTTATTTTTCCGAGGATGATACTCACTACGACGCGTTGGTGCATAGAGATGGTACGTATTACTATTACAAACGTAAAACACTGCTAATACGACTAACATAGGACCTTAACACTCTGTGTATATTAATCTTAAACAGACATCCCCTCTCTCCAACGATCGCGATCGCTATCTCCTGTAAGACGTTGTTAGACGCATAAATTATTGGCCTAAGAAATCGTGGGCTTGAGGTCCATTAGATCTAGGTTTAGTAGCTTATTCCCAAAGCTATGTTTTATTATAAATAGAAATGCTTTCTTATGTAATGAACGACAATCTAATGGACCTCAAGCCCACGATTGCTTAGGCCAATAATTTATGCGTCTAACAGACGTCGGGTACATGAGAACTTTGAGGTGGTTGTAGATAACATACCACATAGTTGGAGAAGTTATGATTTGCGGGTAGCCTTTGAAGAATGTGCGGCAGTAGCAAATTCCCGTGTGATATATACTAGACATGGTGGATCTCGTGGTTTTGGTTATGTGGAGATTGAATATGAACGTGATGTGGACCGTTCAGTTGCTATTATGGATGGATCGGTATGCAAAAGTGTAGCCTTGAGTTGCTATATTTAACAATTACGTACAAAAGATAAGAGTAATATGCACATATGTTCTAAGTTGCTGGTTTATATTGATGGTCGTTTGTGAAAATATGAGTTAGAAAGAACCACATCTGAATAAACAAACGTAAAGTATACAGTTGGTAATATTCAAACATACTGAAACACAATAGGCAAGAAATCCAAAAAATAAAATAAAGATCTTCATTCCTTTATCTCTATTGTGTACATGTAGACGCGATCATAAATTGTGTAGCACTTCTATGTAGACCACGTTGGTGGTGCTCTTTGTGGGATTTCCGTATTCATCACAAATAACCATTTTTGATCCTTTTTTCTTCTATAGCAACAAACAGCTACATATAGTTAGTCATGCGTAAAAACAGGTCGTGACAAATATAAACCGACTTATCTAAGAGATTGTCCCTAAATATTATTGATTGTTAATCTAGATAGATATAGCTATAATCCAAATCATTGTTTAAAATGCTTTCCTTTCCATTAGGTATAAATTATTTGGTACCCAAAAACCATTTTGCACTTGCATTACACATATAAGATATACTTCGAGTTACATGTCATAAAGGAAAATGCAATTTAGATACATACTAATTGATCAAGATCACCGTCACATTTCCTCATATGACAAAGCTAAATAACAACAATAAACAGTCTAACATTGTTACACGATTTCAAAAACTCTATAAATTGATCGGGAAAATCACGTTATCGCATACAATTAAGTTTCGTGCCACTAAATAGGATAGATTAATGTATTTAAAAATATACACGTATGTATATTAAACTCACCGCCTAATAACAGTTAGTTCGACAGAAGCTATATATTTTCAAAAACAAATTGATGGACTTACTCAAGGTCGATCAACTTGAGAGGTTTTTTCCCAGGTTTACCGTTTGTATCGTAGTTGTCTAATATAGAGAGTCGATTACTTGGCCAGTGACATTTTATATAAAATATATCATGTTAAACATAGCTATAACATGGAAAATACAATTCATCATCCTACAAAAATTGAAAGTTTAAAATTTACTAAGTTGGCCCAAAGCTGGTTGTTTGATAAAACTATGTTATTTAGCGCTCAATGATTTATTTATCCTGAATAATTAAAAGACTCTGAATCAGAGTGTTTCTGAATGATAACATGATGTTTGACAAGTGTTCTGAATGCATTTTTTTATTAGTAAAATTTACTATTTTAACATCTATATCTATATCTATATCTATCTATATATCTTTATAATATAATAAGGTTTTGTACAACCTTTTTAAGCTTGCAGCATTAAAATCGTAATTAATAAGATACCTTAATTAGCCAACTGTACAATAGTTTTATGCACACGAAAATTAAATGTCGCCATTAATATTATTCCTAAGATAAGGTTTTGTACAACCTTTTTAAGCTTGCAGCATTAAAATCCTAATTAGTACAATAGTTTTATGGACACGAAAATTAAATGTCGTCATTAATATTATTCCTAAAATAACCCATATGTACAAGTCCTAATTGCATCATAACCATTTAAAAAATAAATAAAAGAAATTGTTTAACAAAAATATTATACGTTAATTCTTTCATGGTCAAACATTTAGTGTGTGTAATTTGTCTTATATGATTATCATGTATTAAAGGTATGATTTTATTACATAAGCCATTAATTCTTTGGTCATTGATGAAGAAATTCAAAGCAACAAATTTTTAAAAGACTCTTCTACACAATTCATTTAATGACATTAGACACGTATTAAGTTACATAAGCTATTAATTTTGGAAAGTTAACAAAGTCAGTTGATGAAATTTTAATGAGTTTGAAGGAGTCTCCCTAATAAAAGAAACTTTGATATTATGTCATTAATACTCAGATCATTATTAGCTGTAAATATTCTCTAAGAAAAGCGTTTCAAACTCAAACACAAGTATACGGTTTCAACTCATTCTTCTCCAACACGCTCCTATATTTTTGTTAAGCAATACCATTTCAATGAAATTTAATGTCATAAAATCCTTCCAAAAATTGTCAAGACTTCTTCTATACACTTGCTGATTCAAAACTCAGTTATAAATCATCCATTAACCTTTCACAAACCCTACTGATTCAAAACGCAACAATTTTTAGTTTTATATTAAATTTAGCCAAGCATGTTATTGTATTTAATAGAAATAGATTTAATAGACTAATATTGAGACATTGTTATGGAATTACTTTTTAATTCTATATTTTCTTATAATTTTGGTGATTTCTCTCTAATAATTTTGGTGATTTCTCTCTAAAAATTGTCACCAGGTGGGTTTCCCAAAATTGAAGGTTTATCAAACTTAGGGCCTGTTTGTTTACTTTTTCTATTAAGTCGTGTTTAATTAATGGATGACTTAATGCAGACACCCTCAGTTTTATCACTTAACATTTTAAGTCATGTTTCTTTATTAAGTCATAAACAAACAGTTTTCATGTGACTTAATAAATTCAGTTTTTTTCATATTAAGTCAATTAAGTCCAAATCAAACACCACCTTAGTGTCCACAGACTTTCTTTTTGGATTTTCCAATTGAACTCTAAAAATATTATTTTCTTTCAAAAAATGATATTTTTTAGCTTTAGAATCATTTATCTTACGAGCTAAATGTCGTTCGAGAATAGCTTTTGTATTTTCAAGTTATTCAAAATAAGCTTCGAATTTGGTCGTTCTGTTTGACAATTCAATCTTGACATCATCAAAATCTTGTGTCGGTTGAGCAATGATCTTTTCAAGATGAGTAATCTTTGACACAAAAACACGTTTTTCTTCTTTGAAAGCTGTCATTTTTTTCGTTGTTTCCCTTTTTAATTCATAAGCAAAAGCATATTCAAGATTATCAATTTTCATTAACAAAATTTTCTTTTGTTCGTTTTGCTAAAGTCTTTTCTAGCTCAACAATTTTCTCTCCCAATTCCATAGACACTTCCATGATTTTAAAATTAAGCATTTTCTTTGTTTCAACGTTTTCAACTCTTTTGTCAAAATTTATTGCGTGCATTTTTTCGGATTATAATATTAAAACCGTAAGCCAAAAATTATACCACAAAATTCAACACCAGTCTTAAAGTCCACAACTATTAGCTTGCACAAAAATTATACTAGCACCAAAAATTCATCACTAAAAAATGATGTTTTAAACTTTTCGGACCAGGAGCATAACCAATTGATATTAAGCCCAATTTATTATATGATTGTTGTTTTAAGTGTTTAGATGATGATAGTTCTCTAAATGGATGACTTCCATAAATGAGGTCCCATGACTGCGGACTATAGAATATGAGGTCAGTGATAGAGGTCGAGTTGAAATAGAGGTGTTACGCTGAATGAGGAACAACACCTAATTCATAAATGAGGAACGGGACCTGAATCACAAATGAGGTTTGGACCTATATCAAAAATGATGTCTTATGAATGAATAACCACGAATGGGGATCAAAATCCAAGTCTCAAATAATTCAACCCTCCAATGAATTTGCCCCCACTCCAATTCTTGCCCTACTCCCTAACATCTACATTTCCTTATTATGTCCCCCTATCCATGACGTATTTGTTAAAACATAAGGAATTAAGAAATTGTTCCGAATTAATCCGAAAGCGTGATTGTGTGTCCGTTTTTTAACGGGTACGTGTGGTAGTATTAGTCATATAAATTTTTACTTTTACGAATGACGTTCGTAAACTGAATCGTAAATGAGGTTCGAAAGTTGTAGTCCAAATGAGGTTCTATACTAAAATTCCAAATGAGTGTGATATGCACTATCAAATGAGTAATCACAAATGAGGAACAATGAATAATGAACCACGAATGAGGAACCAAGAATGAGAAACCAAAAATGAGGTTCTGTAACCGTTTTTGGACCTCATTTACTATCCCATGGAGCGAAATACCTAATTTGCATTCAAACACACTATTTCGCTCCAAATTCAATATTTCAACATGAAATTATAACGACTCGTAATTTTCGGGTCATTATTTAATTTATACTTTTACTATTTATTTTAATTTTGCATAAAATTTACTTTTTCGGTTAACCGGGTAGCTTATCTCGCGTGCGTAATAAAACGTTTATTAAACATGAACCCGACTTTAGACTAAATATTAGTCTACATGCCCTGCGTATTTTATTATTTTACATAAGTATTTCAAATGTTGTAATTTTATTTTTAACGTTTACGTGGTTACGTCTAAACTATTGTAACATTTTACCTTTTACACCATTAGCCTTAATATTACCCTCTTAACTACAAAAACATTTACACAAAAATAATTAAATGGTGTGTCATCACTTATGTGCCATACTTAGACAAACCTTAAGGACAAGTGTCCTTAAGGTCTTGCATGCTTCAAACACACTACACATTCTACCATTTCATTCCTAGAAAAAAAATATAACACAAATTTATCCTTGCTATCCTCCTTTTGCCGTCTACCATAGCCACATAAATACTCATTTCACAAAAAAATTTGCTTAAATATATCATCAAAGTTGATGGTTTAGGTTCAAGTTATGGTTCTAGGTAACATTCTCTTCAAGAAGCATCATAAAGCTCATCATTCTTTTGGGTTACAAAGGGTGTTCATCATGGCTAAATAAAATTTAGCAAGGGTTAATGGTTAATTTCAACAAGGTTTAAAAAAGGGTTTCTTGCAAGTTATTTGGTTGGGTTAGATTTGATTTGGGTTGAAGAAAACTAGTACACTTTGGGTGATTCTTGTTATAATCTTCATTTCTACTTCTTTGTAAGAGTTGCCATAACCTTTATGTTACTTATAATTTTCTTTACATTTTGAGTTTGTAATGTATTTGTATACTTTTTTGATCTATTGTATAAATATTGGCATTGTACTTGAAATTTTTGGGACAAGAACTTGATATAAAGATGAATTGCAACATTGGTTTTGAGACAGATTTGAATCGGTAGGTTTATGAGGTATTCTGGAATTATTGGTGAACTGTGGTGATTAGGAATGAATATAGTGACCTAGGTCTATGTCTTAGCTCCGTTTTCTCGAGTGGCACTCGTGGTGACGATACCCGGTGAATTTTCTAAAAAATGAACGGTGAAGGTTGTCAGAAACTGCACATTAAATTTCATTTGACTATAACTCCAAAAATTTATATAGAAGTCACTATTTAAATTTTGGTGTTCGAACCACGGATTTATGGTTTAGGAGTTATGGATGTGTTACCGAGACCGTAGAAAGCTGGAATTTAATCAGCTTTGATACTTGTTAGAAAATTTACCATATGACCTCATTTTTACAAAAACCGAATTGGTCGGACCCACATATCAGAAAAACAGACTCGTTTACTTTCCCGTAGACGTAAGAACCGCATCGAGACCATTTACAGATTTGGACTTATAAGCTTTTGAAATGGGACTAAACTAGAACTTAAGATAAGCCCATGTTAATGGGCTTATAATATTAATAACTTGGACATTTGTTTTGGGCCCAACTATTTTATAAAAATTTCAAACTTTAAAGTACAATGCTAAATTTATAAAAAGACTACATAAAAATTTATTCATATTTATTTTGTGTGATAATTATACATCCTAAGATGCGGCATTATTTTGTATCTAGAACTTTTCCCGTCCCCCGACGATCATTTCTCGTTATCTTTTCTCGGTCTCTCGACACATAATCTCGACATCTTTTATCAAATTGCTTAAAGGTGCGTTCATAGCCCCACTTTTACTCATTTTACTCTTTTATTAACTTTTTTGTGGAGATATATGCTACTTAACTTTTTTACTTTTGGGCGCAAGTGTTAAAACTATAAGCTTTTCCTGATATTATTATTGTCTAAGTACCACTTTGCTTTCAAGTCCCCTATATCGTGAACCGGTTAATTACTTTTTATGAAGTGAACGCGAATGCTGGGAATAGATCTATTGGTACTGACAAACCCCGTCCGGGTATGTAACAACGATTACCATGTCAAACGAACACATTTAACATTTGAGGAATACTTGGGTGTTTGGCAGAACACCCAACCTTGGGGCACAAACCTAAGCCGAGTTTGCTATAATTTGTTAAGATTTTGGTGTCATGAGCTTAGTGCAATAATACCTATTTTTGACTTTTGAATGTGTTTCATGAGTAAACTATTACTTGAAATCTTGTGCTCCACTAAACTGCTCGTTGAAGCACTGCTTGATTTCTGAAACATTACTCGCTTTACTTAAACACTGCTTTACTTACGAACCTATGTGGTTCACTACTTTATTATCAAATCTATGAATTCACTCAACATTATTTGTTGACATTTTTAGCATGTTTATCTTAGGTCCTTAAGGTGTTGTCTTGGAAGAAAGTCGCACGACATATTTTGAAGACTCTGCATATTATTACCATTAAATAAAAATTTCTTTTAAAAACGTTATGTAATGTTTAACTATTTGGACCTCTCTTTTATAAACTCTGATATTTTATTATATATTGAATGTGTATTTTTCAAAACGTCTCATTTAGAGGTCGTTTTCTATAACTTGTACTATGTGCTATGAAGTAGCACCTTTGGTTACCTTCCGCTGCTATCCTATTTTGAGGGTGTTACAAATTGGTATCTAAGCACTGGTTATAGAGAACTAGGTTGCATTTAGTACCTAGACTATAACTATTATATATATTAGGAGTCCCTTATTGCCTTACCCATTATCCGTGCGCGTATACTTCCTGAATGCTAATGCAGTTATATTTATAACATCACTATAAATATTATATAAAAGATATTTATATAAATACTCTATTTGCTTTTCGATCTCTTACGCTTATCTTCGAGAGTGTCGCTATTTATTCATATAAAAGTAATTTATATAAATGATGACTTTTCGATCACTTATATCTACTTTCCAGAGGATCATTATATTTTAATATAAGGTTTCTTTATATGAATACTAAAACTCTTCTAAGACATTGTGAGTGGCACAATGTCTCTAAACTTCTCTTAAGACATTGTGAGTGACACAATTGTCTCGTTTATTTTCAAGACGTTATGAGTAATACACCAATCTCTAAAATTTCTTATGATTTTCCATAATACCGTTGTATATGATATTGAAACTCGACATAGTTTGTCGATCCCATTGGTTATTTTACTATTCGATCCTAAGTTTGAACACCCGCCTCAAACTTCTGAAACGCATACGTCGTCACGTAACCCACCGCATAGAAACATGTTGGTTAATTGGAATATGACAATTAACTTGTCACCTTGTACGTGGCGCCTTGGAACACCTAATTTTGGAACATGGCTCATTAACGTCTTATTTTTTTCTCTTTTCTCGTTGTGATTATGGAGAATCACGCCACCAAGAAGACAATTGCTAAAGAGCAGCTATCAAGCGACTTATAACCCAACGTATGGCTGACATGCTCTTTCACCTAGATCAGAACGAGATCCGAGATGCTGAGAACGAATCACGCATAAGGACCCTTGAGACAGACCACGCTAATGAAGGTCACATCTTCCTACCTAAAATATCATTGGGGACGAATCGACCAGCAACCCTCACCCCGTAGAGAGAATCTCCATCATCCTAGTTAATTATGATATTTTATTTAAAACATTTCTTTGAAAACTCTTGATGTATTGTTCATTTTGTGGTACGGATATATCCACTCCCTTCAATAATTAATTGTTTGTACAATAATTTTTCCTATCTCGTTTAGCATCCTTGATATATTATTCCTTTATGATATGCCTCTTTAAGCTATTGGTATTAGTTCTCTCGTTTGCATCGATTAGTTTTATGGATGACAGTCTATAGTCTTCCGGTCCATAATCTGTTAAAACAAATGACTCTCTACGTCCATTTTGTTGATCGAATAATTCTTTACGTTCATTTCTTTTTTATCGTTACTATATTGGTACGAATATCCTTGATACTTACTTCTATCTACTACTATTATGATCAATTGATTCTTTCGTTTGCTTAATTATCCGTATAGATGATTCTCTATACTTCTTTGATTTGTAATTTGTTTATACATATCGTTCCTAATATTTGTTCTTTTGATCGTTATTACATCTATACGGATGTTCTTTTGCGTGCTCTTTTAAGTCATTGACATGTTGTATTTTACATATTCGTAATATCTTATGTTGTTTATCCATATACTTTTATTGATTTTCTTTGTGATGCTATGACCATCCTTTTTATGATCTATTGATTATTTCGTTGCATTGATTGTTGGTCGTTTGTTTCTTCGTTCATAAAAATAGTGGAAGGTTCTATTTTGTAGGGAAAACCATATTTGAATTTTTATATTTAAATAAAACATTTCTTTTATTTAAAAAGTATTTTGTATATATTTGTTTTTGTAAAAATACTTTTGCGGAAATGTAATAGTTAAGAAAAATTATTTTCTTGATCACTAATCATGTTTAAATGATTTGTTTATACATACCTTAAGTGATTTACATTATAAATGGAAATTTACGATTAATAACTTGTAAACATTTATTTTTATCGTAAACGTTTTTGCATTTTGTTATCTTCAAAATATCGAGAGGTCGAAAAATATAAATAATGTTTTTAGACATTATTTGTATTAACAGTGTCAATGTCTTTTGTTTGAACAATGAGTTATTGTTGTCATAGAATTATTGTGAAGCTATTGGTATGTATTTTTCATGATATATTCTAATGTGGATATGGAACACATTGTAGTTTGAGTGTCTTTGTTCGTTGGAGGAGTTGCAGGCCAAACCCGGCTCAAGTGCTAAAATTGCTTCCGAAACAAAAACATAAATCAGTGTCCGAACACTACAAAATTTTAAGTGGCGTATATTTCTTAGTAGTTAGGTTTTTATTTAGTCTATTTTTAACTGATATGATGGAGTTTTTATATGAGATACTAAACCAATATGATAATGCAATATGGTACTTCTATGATGTATTTTTTAGAACGATTGTCGTTGTTTGGTGCTAAATTGTGTCTATTTGATATTGTTATTAGAATGGCGAAGTATACTGTTGGACACCTCAAGCTGAGATACATAAAAAATACTTTAAAATCCAATGTGTACCGTAAATAGATAGCACGAAATGCTCCAAAAACAACGCCGATTGGTTATTGTTGTACACTGCTTAAAAAACAGGTACATTCGATGAATTAAAATTCGAAACCGGTATATGAACTAGTTATATTTTTCTTATGATGTTTTAATGTGCACAAGGCAATGCCCTTCAAGGAAATATAAATGTCAGCGATATTGAGTACTATAGGGTATGGACTAGCCTATTACAATGCAAGACTATTTATGACAAAGACGACCAATAACATTCTTGTTTGACTTATATACAAATAAGGCTAACATAAAATGTTAGGGGCAATGATGAAGATGTAATTAAGGATGTTAGTGAATATGAGTGGTTGCAAAACTCATTAAGGTTGTTGGGTTGAAGTAAAAAGGATGCAGTTGAAAATGATAATGTAGTAGAGTCTAGTATGAATCAGTTTGATATGACCAATGAGTTAAGTCAATCATCTAGGAATGAAAGCATTAATGTAGAGTCTGATATGGATCATGGTTCTGGTAGTGATGATGGTTCTGGTAGTCAAAATGGTTCTGATAGGGATCATGGTTCTGGTAGTGATGCTGGTTCTGGTAGTCAAAATGGTTTTGATAATGATGATGACTCAGATAGCCAAGATAGTAATTTCTTATTTGATCCAGATAACATGATAGATGATGTAGAAGTGGATATGCCTGAATTTAGAACGAACATTGATGATAATGTTGAATGGGTTGGGTCTAAAGAGATTGTGAAAGTGGTAGAAGAAGGGTCTGAAGATGAAGAAGTTGATCATAAGTATTTTGATAGTGGGAGTGATTCTGAGTATGAAGGTGAAAGGAAAAAAGCTTTAAATATGTTTAATAAAATTAACAAGGCTAATGCACCGAGTAGTGGTAACACATACAATGCCGAATTTGTAAACGAGTTTATAACCGAGCAAGAAAAACAAGTTTGTAAACGAGTTTATAACCGAGCAAGAAAAACAAGTTTATAAACGAGCATGTATTCTCCCCCAAAATAGTTCAAAACAAGTAAAATATGGGCTATGAGACTCACCTCAAGCAAATTAGTGATTTGGAAAATAATCACAAGTATAACACGCAACGAGTCTTAACCGCAACCTAGTTAAATAATGATGCGCTTTAGGTTTAAAACAATGAGTGCACTAAATGCAAATGGAATTTATAAATATATATCACAACCTAATATGCTTGTGTCTATGGTTTTTCAAGTCCAAAATATACTATATAATAAAAGTTACAAGTTTTTATATAAGAAAGTTATCAAATTAGTTGGCTAGAAATAGGGTTTTCTCAACTTTATGGGGGCATATCTCCCTCGTTTTCTCCTGAAATAATGTGTTTCAAAAGCCTAGGTTCAATTTTTTAAAGTTATACTTTGAAAAATATAAGTTTCGTAAATTGTTTCAAAGTTTAAAGGGTTCAAAAGTGGTTTAAAGACACATATGTCTTGCTGTCCAGAAAGCAGAAAATGTTGTTGAGCTTGTTTCTATCATAACTCACTCACTTATTATCGTCTAGTGTTGTTCCAAATTGATACATTTAAGTTAAGATGTCATCTACCAAAGTCTCAACTGGACCAAAAATCCAATCTACTCCTAAAGTGGTCATAAAGTCGTGTAAAGTTCAGAACTCTGTTTTGCGCACTAATATTGTAAAAATCATTTGAAAATGAAAACAAACCTAAATCTTTTTGGGGACCTCCAGAATTTTACGTAACATATTATATTAAGATATTATGAAAATATTTTTACTCATGGGTTCCATTAAAGTGGTCGTTACAATTCATTTATTCACTACAAAAATATGCTCAAATATAGAGTTTATAAAACAAGCTTTTTAATAAGTTTCACTCATACACAAGCATACTAAGAGCGAGCGGTATCCATGGTTGTTAGCCATGCGCCATCACAGCAGCCCAGAAAATCCTCGCGCCGTGGTGACCAGCCAGCGCCATACCATTTTCTTTTTTTCTTTTCTTTTTTTTTTGAGTTTTAAATGGGTTTTATGTTTATGTGTTGTGTTTAATTTGAGTTATTCATTTTATTTAACCTTTGTGTTAACCTGTGTTTTTTTTGTTTGTGTGTGTTGCAGGTTTTGGCGCCAATGAAAGGTAGAAGACGATGGGATGTTTTTGTTTTTTTCAATTTTTCATTTTTAGTTATTAATATTTACATAGTGCTTATTTTTAACCCATTTGGTATTTATTTTACATTTAAAGTCCATTTGAAACTTTTTTACATTATTGGTACCTCATGTTTGCAATGTTTCTTAAGTTATTTTTGTAATTTGTTTTTAAGTTTAATGAAATTTATTTAAGTTTTAAAATGTGTTATTTTTTGTTTTATGTAAATGAAAGAAAAAAAATCGTTATGGCTTAAGCCAACGAGGGAGGCACTTGAATGTGGTGTCATAACAATTCTGGTGTTATGGCACTTTTGCTGACGTGGCAGCACTTTTTGGTGCTACGGCTTGAGTCATGGCTCATGGGTACCTAGTGCTCTAAGAGGCTATAAATCATATATAAGATGTAAATAATACTCTCTCCGTCCCAAAAAGAGTGTCCACAAACAAAAAATAGACAAATTATGATATGTGTAATTAATGCTAGTTTTGATTGATAAAAAGTCATTTTTACCCTCATACTTAATATATAAATTAAGAATGAGTAATTAATGTATGTTCTAATTATTAGGGTAAAGTAGGAAAACTGGTAATAATTAATATCCAAAAATAAAAACTGGACATTTTTTTTGGGACAAACATAAATAGAAAGGTGGACACTTTTTATGAGACGGAGGGAGTATATGATAACATTAAAATAATGATACTTAAAATGATGGAAGAAAATGGATGCTTAATGATACAAGATTAGCCCAAAATAACTAAGAAACCCTAGTTTTTACTTCTAAAACCCTTGTCTTTATACCCATAGTTAAATAAAACTTGCACAACTCTTAACCAAGATTTGAATACCCTTATTTGAACACTAAATGATCTGAGATATGGTGTATGTGAAAGTGTTTAAGTGTATTGAATGAGTGTTAGGTAGTTTCTATATATAGTGAAAGAAAGGGAAAGGTTTAAAGCACCTTTGGTAGCAAATAGCGACTAGAATTCTTAAATTGGAACTTGTGTGTGCATGGGAGGGGGGAGCTGGTCTTGGTCGTTCATATGAAGGGCTAGGAAGGGGAGAGACACAACGTGATGAGACTTGTCTTTGTTTCTTGTTCTTGGTTTGAGTTAAAGAGAGTTTAAGGTGAAATGGGTAACACAAACAGAAAGAAGGTGTTGGGCTTTCCTCATTGGGAGGTGTTAGGTATGGGAGCTGATTTAGCTAGTTAAATGGGGAGGGATATTAAAAATTTTAAGGTATTTAAGTGTATGTATGTATATATAAGAAATGTGGTAAAGTGTTAGGTAATTTGTATGCAAAATCATGCAAGTTTCAATGACTTACATAAAAAATTTAAAACTGTATGAATATGAATTGCAACACATGCTTATTATGGTGATAATATACTTGTTATGAGTAGGCAAAACTTAGTCTAGAGTCGTTGTGCGTTCAAAGAAGTTTTTCACAGTACGCGGGATGACTTCCCGGTTATAGGTTAAACTAGTAATTAGACCACATATTTTAAATGCTAGAAAGTTCAATTTTCACGAATAACCTGAACATGAATATTTTCCGCTTACCATTTTACTGCTTATTTTCTTAAAATATCAATAACATATGCAGTTACTATCAATCATAATTCGCGGAATTATATCATCTAACATTAGATTGATAATGATTTGGGAAGTCATAATATGTCAATAATGTTTACAAAATGATTTTGAATTTCATCTTTGGTTATGTGCTCTTGGCAAGGATATAAAAATGACTTTTACATATATAACGAGCATTTCTTAAAAAAATAATAATCTGTATACATGTTTTTTCACCAAGTCTAAAAAAACGTAATTTCATATTTACTCAAAACATGTTTTAACGATATTGTATTTGTGCATTAAAACTTATATTTTGGTTATATACGTCATTTTGATGTTTAATATTAAGTAGAGTTAAGTACATTTTTGGTCCTTGTGGTTTGGTATATTTTTTCACTTTTGGTCCAAAAATAAAAAAAGGTTTGATTTTGGTCCAAAACACATAGTTTCGTTCCACTTTTGGTTCAAAACACATAGTTTCGTTACACTTTTGGTCCAAAAGACATAGTTTCGTTTCACTTTTAGTCCAAAAATTTTAGTGCAAATTCCCGGGATTGGACTAAAAGTGGACCGAAACTATGTTTTTGGACCAAAACCAAACATTTTTTGAATTTTGGACCAAAAGTGAAATCGCACCAAACCACAAGGACCAAAAATGTACTTAACTCTATTAAGTATATACGAATATTATAATAAAAACGATATTTATTTATTATTATTATTTTTTTATTTTTTTATTGTGTATATATCATATAAGATAAATACAAAAATACCGACTCATTCTCCACCATGTGATCCCATACTCATGACTCATGAATATGTGTATACATGTGAATTATTTAGACACGAATTTTTGTTCTGGGATATTATACATTGTTATATATGCTTTAAATTTATTTTAAACGTATGACGATTTATTGTGAAAGCTTAAAATGAAACAAAATGTCAAGTCTTAAATAGTGCTAAACAAGCGTAGTTGCTTGCGCGTTACTGCGGGGCGGTGTTTAATTTATCATAGATTTTTATGAGATTTGGGTAAATATGTGTTATGCATGACTGCCCGCGCGTTGATGCGGGGCGTTAATTTTTTTTTCTTTTTTGTTTTTTTTTTTTGTATTTTGTGCGGCTTTTTTTTCCTGTCTTATGTTTAAGAGTTTTTTTTATATGGGCTTATGTGTTGGGCATCATGTCGTATTTTTTTATCTGAATAAATCAATACTTTTGTAATTTTTTTCTTATTTTGTGCTGAGCAATTTTTTTTTTATTATTTTGTGCAATAGTTTCTTTTTTTTATATGGGCTTATGTGTTTGGTCCCATGTGTTTGGTCTCATGTTGTGGATATTTTTTGATATGAATAAATAAGTACTTTTGTAATTTTGTTTCATATTTTATGGCGAGCAATTTTTTTTCAAGTTGCCTAGTTAAAGAAAAAGAAAAACAAAAAAAAAGTCAAATGGGTCGGCCCAAAGTGGGAGGCCAATGGGCCGGTACTATAGCAACTACGTCAAAAAAAAAGTCAAATGGGCCGGCCCAAAGTGGGAGCCCAATGGGCTGGCACTGTAGCAACCACGTCAAAACGACGTAGTTTTATTCCAAATATAGTATATATATATAATATATATAATTAAGTTTTCGCGTCTTCCCCCGTTAGATGAATTTTGTCCCGAAATTTGGTTGATGGTATTGAAGAAGGGTGAATTTCTGTGTAATGCATTTCTCAAATCATCCCTATATATATAGGTACAAGAAAAGGATAACAATGATACATAGTAAGATACAACTCATTGATTGGCTAAGGATAAATTCAATGAGACAACTAATTAATTTGCTAATTGATTGACTAATGATATGAGACAACTAATTGATTGATTGATAATTGCCAACTAATACTCCTCCGCAGTTTGAGCGGGAGGAGGGCGGACGCTCAAGCTGGAGCGAAAATCTTCAAACAAAGTTGTGGGAAGTCCCTTGGTGAAGATA
This sequence comes from Tanacetum coccineum, assembly GCA_026074375.1. Taxonomy (NCBI): domain Eukaryota; kingdom Viridiplantae; phylum Streptophyta; class Magnoliopsida; order Asterales; family Asteraceae; genus Tanacetum; species Tanacetum coccineum. The sequence goes on from BQNB010010299.1 coordinate 65,842, forward strand.
TCTGCATACTGAAAACGAGATGGAACATGGAGAACACGAACATGACTAGCTGTAACCATATCACGGACGAAATGAATGTCGGTCTCAATGTGTTTCGTCCGTTGATGTTGAACAGGGTTGGCAGACATGTAAACAGCACTAACATTGTCACAGTAAACCAGGGTAGCAGTCGAAAGAGGAGAATGTAACTCACGAAGAAGATTGCGAATCCATGCAGTTTCTGCGACAACATTAGCAACACCCCGGTATTCTGCTTCGGCACTAGAGCGGGAGATGGTGTGTTGTCGTTTAGCAGACCATGACGAAATATTATCCCCCAGAAATACACAATAACCTGAAGTAGACCTGCGTGTAGATGGGCAACCTGCCCAATCAGCATCAGTGTAACCAACTAGAGAAGTAGTAGCAGAAACATACAACTTGAGACCAAAATCCACAGTCTCCCGAATATATCGCAAGATACGTTTGAGTGCAGCAAAGTGCGGCTCCCTCGGATCATGCATATAAAGGCAAATCCGTTGAACTGCATAAGATAAATCTGGACGTGTAAATGTAAGATACTGAAGCCCCCCTGCAAGGCTGCGATATAAAGTAGGATCCTGAACAGGAACACCTTCCGGACCCAGTTTAGACTCTGTATCAACGGGTGTCCGAGAAGGGTTACAAGTAATCATGTAAGCACACTCAAGAAGCTGAAGAGCATACTTCTTCTGTAACAAAAATAAACCTGTAGGAGTGCGATCAGCAGAAATACCAAGAAAGTATCGATCCAACTGTTCTTTTAATTCGTATATTGTTCGGCCGTTAACGATCCGCATCAACCATTTTCATGACAAATACCCTCACCTTTTCCCAAACACCCCACCACCAGATACCTATTAGTTGGCAATTATCAATCAATCAATTAGTTGTCTCATATCATTAGTCAATCAATGAGACAACTAATTGATTTGCTAATTGATTGACTAATGATATGAGACAACTAATTGATTGATTGATAATTGCCAACTAATAGGTATCTGGTGGTGGGGTGTTTGGGAAAAGGTGAGGGTATTTGTCACGAAAATGGTTGATGCGGATCGTTAACGGCCGAACAACATACGAATTAAAAGAACAGTTGGATCGATAATTCCAGTGAGGAACTTGATTAAAGCAAAAGCTTTTATTTATCAAAACTCAAAAGGTATCCTAATACAAAGAAAAGACCCACTATTTATAGGAAAACTAGAATCGATCTAAATAAGGATTGATTTGACTTTCCTTTTTCTAAATTTATAATTGATTAGAAATTGATATTTTCCTAACCAAACTTTATTGTCAAACAAGAAACATAAATAAAAAAAGAAAGTAAATATTTTGACTTTGACTAATCTGCATCATCCTCCCCCACTTGAAAAAAACTCGTCCTCGAGTTTGCCTCACTCGTCCCTTGTACTCGTAGCATCCAAATTTGTATCCCATGCATCAAATTCTCTTTCTTTATAACGACTCGACCTCGAACCTTGATCGTCTTAAAACCCAATTTATCGACCATGGGTGGAGCTTTCAAATACCATTCTTGATATTTTTTACAAATCAGAAATTTGAATGAACTTTGGCTAACCTTGATAATAATACTTTTTCCAAACGACATCAACTTGTGTGATTTTGTATTGATGTCTTCCTTAAAATCAACACTTAAAATAGTTTGGATCATTGAAGAACAAAGATCATGAGCCATAACTACAACGTCTTCTATGTTGTCTTCTTCTCTACCAAATCCTCCTTTCCCAACAAATCCTTCTTCCTCCTTAATGACATCTTCAATATCAATATCGTAAACCGGCATCGATTGTTCTTCTTCATTATCGGTGTCGTAAACAGGACACGATTCCTCTTCCACTAACACAATAGGTTCTTCTTGAAAACTTGGATATTTATTAACAAAAGGATACTCCTCTTCCTCATCCCCTATATCCTAGATAATAGGTTCTGATTCGGTTTCCTTTGTCAACAAAGGGTTATCATAGTGTACATCATGAAACCCAGGGTTTCCACCGCCAAAAGGATTGGCGTCCTCTGACCCATCGTCCCAGACGTTGGACTCAGTTTCCGCCTCTTCTGCCGGCGAGTCCTGCTGTAACTGCGAGAACTCAAGTTCTTGAATATGTTGCTTGAGGCTTACGATCTTCACGTCACGTGGATCTGGTTCGTTGCCTCATCCGGGGAATCTACGAATTAGATGTTCTCCATGATTCCGTTCGACCATTAGTACCATAGCTCTGATACCAAATGATGTGGATTGTTAACGGCCGAACAACATACGAATTAAAAGAACAGTTGGATCGATAATTCCAGTGGGGAATTTGATTAAAGCAAAAGATTTTATGTTTCAAAACTCAAAAGATATCCCAATACAAAGAAAAGACCCACTATTTATAGGAAAACTAGAATCATTCTAAATAAGGATTGATTTGACTTCCCTTTTTCTAAATTTATAATTGATATTTTCCTAACCAAACTTTATTGTCAAACAAGAAACATAAATAAAAAAAAAGTAAATATTTTGACTTTGACTAATCTGCATCAATAGACTTCGCGTTCCCAATTGAATTTAGGATCTCGCTTGGAATTCCATCGAACTTTGATGATCGGAATACGGCTTCTTTTTAATTGCTTGATTTCCCGGTCCATAATTTGTACCGATTCTTTAATGAAATGTAGTTTATCATCTACTTGGATCTCTTCCAATGGAATGACGAGTGATTCATAAGCACTTCTTGAGATTAGTGACGTAAAACGCATTGTGAACACCTCTGAGTTCTTATGGAAGCTCGATTCGGTAAGCCACAGGGCCAACCCTAGCTAAAACCTTGAATGGTCCAATATATCTTGGGTTCAGTTTTCCTTGTTTTCGCGAAACGTACCACGCCTTGACATCGCGTGACTTTCAACGTGACTCTATCCCGACCTGAAATTTTGACGGTTACGCCTTACATGTGCGTACCTTTTCTGACGATCACGATTAAACTTTTGGGCCAGTGAGTTACCTATCTCCAATCTCGATCCAGCAGGCAGGTGGTCGTATGATCGTAGAGTGTCTCAAATGGAGCAGCCTTAATACTGGTATGATAAGTATCGTTGTAAGAAAATTCGACTAAAGGTAGGTGAGTATTCCAACTACCTTTAAGGTTAAGCTCGTAGCATATCCTCCATAGTTAGCATGGTTTGCTCGTTCTGGTGGTCGATAAAGACCATGCACTTTGTACCGTATAAGTAGTATCTACAGATCTTTAGTGCAAAGACTATAGCTCCTAGCTCTAAGTTATGTGTCTAAACGAGTTCGAGGGTTTCAATAAAAAAATCAATTAAGGCAGCAAACAAATATCAAATCAAATAATAGGCAACGTATATAACGATTGCAATATTCAAGTAGGTACGGATCAAATGTCATGGGGATCCTTATAACTAAGGATATAATATTTGTGCTTGATAAGAAAACAAATGAAAGCGAAGAACCAACCAGTTGTACCGACGATCAAAGAAACACATATCGAGTAACAATATGTATCAAGATTAAAAAAAATGAATCTTTGTACCAAAAATTCAACGTGAACGAAAGAACCAAAAAGAAGTACTAATTTCCAAACGAAGTAGATGTCAATGCAAAGAGGTTATATCGAGTATAATATTTTTTTATGAACAAAGAATTCTAAAAAGGAGAGATTAAATATTCTTACGAACAAAGAAGCAAAAGACCATGGATGAATACAAACTGAAGAATCAATGGATTTTATAACAATAGTACATATCAAGAATATCCTTACAAACATAGTAACGGTAAAAAAGGGTGGTCGTAAAGAATTATCCGATCCACACAATGAATGTGAAAGGTCATTTGTTCTAAAAAATTGCGAACTGGAAAACCTATAGAGAGTCATCCGTATAATTAATCGATGCAAACGAGGGAACCAATACCAATAGCCGAAAGAAGCACATTTCAAAGGAACAATGTATATGTATCAAGAACGCTAAATGAGATAGGTAGAATAATTGTATGAACAATTAATGCTCGAATAGGGAGTAGAGATATCCGTACCACAAAATGAACAATTCAGTAAAAGTTTTCAAAGAAGTGTTTTTAAATAACTCGGATGGTCGAGACTCTCTCACTAGGGTGGGGGCTGATAGCTGTGCCGTTATACGTGCTTCATTCTCGAATCTCGCTCCGCTCTAGGGGAAAGTGCATGTCAGCCACTTGGTCTATGAGTCGTTTAATATCTACCGAACTTAGGGGTTATCTTCTTAGCAGCATGCTTCTTCCAATCGAAAGAAGTAAAGAATAGTAAAGAATAATAAGGCGTTACAAAGTTGTGTTCCAAAAGTAGGTGTTTCAAGGCGGTGCATTACAAGGCGACAGGTTAAGGTCGTGTTTGAATCAACCGGCAAGTTTCTAGCAGTGGGTTACGAGGCAACGTATGTGTTTCAAAAGTATGGGACAATTGTTCAAACTCGAAGTTGGATAGTAAGGTAACTAGTGGGATCGACAGACTGTGACGAGTTTTCAATATCATCTAAAATGGTATTATGTAAGGTCATGAAAATGTTTTAAAGACCATTGTATCGCTCACAATGTCTTGGAAAAGTTTAGAGGCCATTGTGTTACTCACAATGTCTTGAGCAAATTTTAGAAACCATTATGTCACTCACAATGTCTTGAAGAGTTCTACTATTGATTTATAAATTGTTAAAATAAATGAGCATGCATATGCGAGTATAAGGCTTATGATGCAATGGAATGTTTATGATGCAACGGTTATAGTCTAAGCCTAACAATGCAACCTGGTTCTCTATAACCTAGCTCTGATACCAATCTGTAACACCCCTAAAATATCACAACGAAAAGGTAGCTGAAGGCGTTACTTCATAATACAAGAACACAAGATACAAGAGAACAACATCTATATGAGTCGTTTACAAAGTAGATCATTTGGTAAATTTATAGCAAACCAAGTTTTCAACCAAATACAATAAGAATTTGTAGTACAAAATGTTAAGTAGTTTGAAGGACATCAAAATGATTCAAGTTATGCAGCGAAAGACTTCATAGATGTGACTCCAGATGCAAGCCATGCAAATCAAGGACCTGAGAAATACATGCTTAAAAATATCAACATAAAGTTGGTGAGTTCATAGGTTTAAGTAAAGTATTTACGTGAAACCAAAAGTGTTTAGTGACTACTGCTTCACTCACAATATCATGAAAAGTGTCTTGTGACTACTGCTTCACTCACAGTGACATGAAAAGTGTTTTGTGACTACTGCTTCACTCAGAGTATAATGAAATGTGTTTTGTGACTACTGCTTCACTCCAGTGTCACGAAAAGTGTTTTGTGACTACTGATTCACTCACAGTACCATAAAAAATGTCTTGTGACTACTGCTTCACTTACAGTGTCATGAAAAGTGTTTTCTAACTACTGTCATAGTATCATGAAAAGTGTTTAACAATTTGTGACGTTCAATGAAAGTAGTGTGGACCACAAGATTTCAAGTGTGTATGACATGTAACGCATACAATACCGAGTTTGTAAACGAGCATGAAAATGAGTTTATGACCGAGCAAGAAAAACAAGTTTGTAAACGAGCATGTAAACGAGTTTATAACCGAGCAAGAAAAATAAGTTTGTAAACGAGCATGTATTCTCCCCCAAAATAGTTCAAAACAAGTAAAATATGGGCTATGAGACTCACCTCAAGCAAAGTAGTGATTCGGAAAATAATCACAAGTATAACACGCAACGAATATTAACCGCAACCTAGTTAAATAATGATGCGCTTTAACCTAGATGTTGTGGGTTCAAGTCTCATTGAAAACATGTGAGATAGATGGTGTAGGTTGTAAAAATTGTTAGACAATGAAAACCTTGTGGGATGTTTTGTATTATTCATCAATATAGAGATTACAAGAGAGAAACCGTAGCGGACCACAAGCCCACAAACCGGGCTTGGCCAATTTATTCCTTAATACTCCCCCGCAGTTCGAGCGGCGAAATCGCGAAAGCTCGGACTGGAGTAGTAAACTAGAAAAAAAAACAAAAACAAAACATTAACCTAATAAAAACATTAACGTAATAAAAAAACGAACCGGCTCGTGATCGAAGCACGAACAACAATATAAGATTGTGTGGATTTGTAACCTTAGCACAAATCACCAACACAAATCACGATTGTGTGGATTTGTGACCTTAGCACAAATCACCAACACAAATCACGATTGTGTGGATTTGTGACCTTAGCACAAATCACCAACACAAATTACGGGATAAACCAAAGTATCCCGGACCAAAATAAACCAAAGTATCCTGCCGGAGAATAAACCAATGTATTCTTCACCTGGATTTTTTTTTATATATATAAACTAAAAAAAGACTTGAAAACAATAAAAGAAGGGAACAAAACGTGAGATCTATTGCATGAAGGAGATATCTTGGACAGTGGTATGCGAATTATATTAGCATATTAGAAGCAAACAGAAGCAAGCAGTCAAGCACTTCGTACGGCATTTAGTTTTTTTTTTCTTTTCTTAAAGAGAAGATAATGTTGGTGGCTAGTGTTTGACGAGGTGATACAAAGGAGATAGCTCTGCGTAGCCATCTAGGTCTGAGGATCACACCCGCTCCGATACCATGTTAGACAATGTAAACCCCATGAGATGTTTTGTATTATTCATCACAATATAGAGATTACAAGAGTGAAACCCTAGCGGACCACAAGCCCACAAACCGGGCTTAGGCCAATTTATTCCTTAATAAAAATTTGCTATACTAAAAAAAAATTGATCAGAAAAAAAAAAAAAAAATAACCTTGCCCAAACACCCAAAATGATCGACTTCTCGATATAATGCTTCAAGCAACTCAAGGGTGGAGCATGACTAACCTTAAACTTGAAATAACGATTGATCGAATCTATTATTATATCAAAGCATATGACTTGTATTTATCTCTCAATAATACAGTATTGGTTATAGGGTGTGTTTGGTACCAAGCGTTTGAGAGCGTTTTGGAGCAACTAGCGACAAGCGACTAGCGGTTTAAATATAATACTTGTTTGGCAATGAGCAACTAGTGGTTGAATTGTGTGGAACCGCTCTTATTCAAAACGCTCCATCAAAAAGCATTTAGATCTAGCCGCTAGCGTTACAGTCGATGGATGTTCAGTTTTCTCACTAACATTACCTTTAGAAGCTAGTGATATGCCTTCTCTATCAAGGGATTCTTGAGGCAACGAAACTTTAAATACAGCATAATGATGATTTAAGCTTTTTTCTCCTTGTAATCTGTGAACACTTCCGAGTGCACCAGCTGTTGGATTTGGGAAAGCGTAGAATATACGCTTAATTCTTTGATGAACAAGTGCCATCGCGCACCTGCCAAGAGAACATATGACATGGGTTTCAAAAAAAAAGTATAGGTAAATATGCAGTTTAAACTAATAGCTGATGGTAGGATTCCTGTAATACTACTATGTGGATCATGTTACATGTACAATAAGGGGAGTGGCGCTTGCAAAGCGATTACAGAGACAAACTCACAGCTGATTAACATAGAATTAGTCAGATAATCTTACGGCAACCCATTGACTGCTTCTCAAAAGTATAACTATTTTGACACTAGGAGGCTAAATGTTGTGATTAGACGCACATTCAACACCCCTAAGGCCCCAAAGAAGGCTAGCAACATCTATATGAAAAAGGTCTGGCAGTTAAATTATATACTATACAAATTGTATATCTAGTCATCAACAGTTTAAATCAGACTCCATGTTCATGAGTATTTCATATTTGTACAATTGAAGAAGGCCAAGTAACTACTTAACGTTCATCACCGACATGCATATTCAAGATCTATTAATTTACTTCTAATGTGAAATTATTCTTCACTTGATACCACTGACTCAAGCATTGTACCTTTTTAGTATGTTTTAAGAATTTAGTACTATTCATGTGCCAAGAACTTTAGCTCTGTTAATATTAATAATTACTGAAAACAGAGCTCGATTCGTAATGCTCCCAACATCCCAAAATAAATGCCATTGAATTATTTCTGTGATGCCACAAGATAGATGCAACTATTTTCTTCTATTGCAAAGTCCCAATCTACAATTATTTCCTAATAAATTCTTGATAGCAATATAGCATTAATTTTGTTCCAAAAATCTCATTAATCGTTGTTATCACGTGCTGTTCATGAATAAGAAAATGCAAAGTGAATCTCGGTGTAGGAACTTACATTGCGCATGGTTCCCATATAAGATAGATGTCATAACCGGTACATAGATATGGTCTGGCTACATCAGAAAGGCTGCCATTTGAGTCTGAGTTGAGCTCCGCATTAACCTTAACCTTGAAAAATTATAATTACACTTCATCCTCCATTAGATGAAATACTGGTATTTACTTATATATTTGCATGCAACTAAATAAAATCGCTAGCATATCCACATTTAATGCTGACAACCATTTGATGAAGTGGCCTTTTAACACAACTTTTAAGTCACAAAAATGGCCCTCACAACAACCTACGGGGATAAATTCAACAGGGTTGTATGAAAGTGGGTCAACTAGAAATATATATATTAATGCTAACAGGTCAGATGCATTAAATTTAAAAGATAGCTCAAAAGGAAACTGTTCTAATGGTCTAAAAGTCACTCGTATCATCTTCAAGTTCTTACAGCCTCCGAAATTGTTTTTATCAAGCCCTATAAAGTATAAACTTGCTTGTTTGACCCGTTACCCACCAATTTTACTTGGAAAGGTGGCTATTTCAACCCATTTGCTTATGAAAGGGTCTTTTCAGGTTATGCTTTACCTTAAACGGGTCAACCAGGTAAAATCAAACAGATAAGCTTAAAATGAACCTGGTCAAATAGGTCACCAGTTGCCCAAAGTGTGCTTAAGGCAAAAGAAAATCCTAAATCATCTTGTTTAAAAAAATTAGATAACCGATGAGCCAATACAATTTTCGCAATTACTATTTGACACATTAGTGGCATCCCCGCTCATTTCATACATTCACAAGGAAACAGCAAAATTGAAGGCAAGGAGCTTACTTGTATAGATTTGGTTTTTTGTTTCTTTGATGATGGACATGATACGTCAGCCTGCACATGATCGGTTTCAGCAAAAACATGTCCACTGCTAGGAAAAAGACGTCTATCTCTGGCTGCAGAATGTTCAATAGCTACAATAGCAGCATGCCTTAAAGGATGCCAGGAACAAGCCCTGCCACATGAGTTCCGATTGGACCAACCCCAAGGATTTAAACAAGAAACCCCAGGAAATAACAATTTTGGTTCTGAAGATGAAGAATTTAAAAGCATGTTATCATGACTTTGAATGCTATATGCAAGTGACGAGGAATTAGTGACTTCATGACTTATGGAACAGCTGCAAGAGTGGACCTGATCACATGCACGCGCAATCACCTCATTGTTTGAAGGATCAACCACAACAGCAGCATTGACTATCTGCATTGGTTTAACTATTGATCACCCAAAACCTTACAACAGGTAATACATACAGAAAAATGTGTTTATTTTGCTAGGCAGAACGTTCTTTCATATTATTTGAAATTTATGCAACTAACCATTCCTGACACTGTATATATTGGGTTGGGGTATACACGATATTTCTCATGGCTTTACTCTATATAGATTAAGTTACAAACTTCGGTGAGCCCAAATACAACATCTGATCAATTATCATTTACCCTGCTTTAATGTAAAAGTTAAACACTTTCTTATGATCTTCTCATAAACATCTTTTTTTATCCAGAGTCAATATGTTGTTAAAAATGGAGTTTTTCGAGGCTTTATGCCACCGCCCCTTAATGAATTTGTTCGCACATGATATCTAATGTTAAACCAGATATATTGTGTTTCAAAATTTTAATTCTGGTGTAGAAGATATTAATCATGATAACCCATTTGCATACATGCAACTCATTGTAAAAATGCCTCATTTTTAAGCTCTACCAGATGTTTGTAACACTAATCATTTAAAGGGAAGGGCGAGAACAGCTCGAGAATCTTCAGCGAAATTCAATTGAAGGCTTTTGAGTGGATATGCAAGAGGTCTAAAAAATGGAAGATTCAGTGGGAAAAATGGTTTCTGAGACAATATGAGTGTGGTGCTGTGAGTGACAGAAGAGTGAGCTAAATGTTTTTGATGGTTGCTGATGATTTTGGGTGTTTGGTTATGCTGTTTTGATGTACTGCCTGTTTGGGTGTTTGACTTTGTGTCGGTCCTGCTTCTTTATTTTGTCCTCTCTTGCTGTTTCTTTTATTTTGCTCTTACTGCACATACCTCGTGTGTATGAGGTTGTAAGTCCCATTTATTGTGAAAGTATTTTAGCTTGTTAGGCAGATCTTTTTCATAGTGTAGTTGTAGTTGCTGTATTGTGTTTTTGTAGTGGGGTGTTGTAATTTTGAGGTTTTTGTTGTAATTCTTTCTAGTTGTTTTGATAATATTAATGTCTTTCGGAAAAAAAATATCACACACAAAAGCAAAGTACCAAAACGCAAACACACATGACAAGAATAGATTATATTATAAATATAGATGGCAGGGTAACACAAACCAGTCCTTGAGCTTATAGCCTAACATGAAAGTAGAAACCCTGGAAACTATTAAGTTATAAACTGAAATTTTACCTGGGTGTCACTTTTGGCTAAATCAAGTGCTAGCTTCATGAAGGTGCAAACGGAGCGGGATTCCTCCTCTGAAAACCCAGTAATGCCACTGATATTACTGCAGTTTGAACCACAATTCCAAGCAGAATTCAGGACAGAATTATGCAATTAAAGTTACATACTGGTCTTTTATATAAAGTAAAATCAGATGGGCTTTGAAAAAAAAAACAATACTATGAGTGGATATTCATGTTATTGGATGAAAAAAAGATGTATTGTTTTATAAAGGGGGGAAAATTGTTTTTTTAGCAGTATAAGAATCATCCCACCTTTAATACAATGAATATGTGAGGTATTTAATATATTAACCTTAATATTAGGAAATCTAGCATACAGATGATTAATTTGGGTAAAATGTAGTGGAGTAGGTGATGAAAAGGGAACATGAAACATATACATGAAGAATGAAATAGATAAGCACGGTTGAGTTAAGATATAGTACTAGATTGGTTGATGAAAAGACGTTGGCCAAATTTTGCTTTGTTCTTTCCATTCTTCTTTCGATATTGGAGCATATCTACATACCTAATATTAACGAGAAAAAGTTGTCAGATTCTGACCGTCCTACTATTACAAATTATATATCTAAATCAACTAATAGTATTATATGGACTACACAGACACAGTAACTTACTTTTGTAATGAAAGTTTCCAACTGATAAGAATCTATTAGCTCAACCACCTCTTGAGGTATGGTGTGCAATTGGCTATCATCTTCACCGGCAATACATAAGATCACTGATAATTGAGTGGATCCTGGTGAGAGCCAGTTGACTTATGAGATATGGCATATACAACCATAACAATATCATAATAAATTAATGTAAAGAAATGTTAGTTGTGATGTGATTTTTTTGTTTAGTGCTAGAGCTAAGTTACATTCCCTTCAAATTGGTAGTTGGCAGTAAACTGGTCCACTGGCTAGATATAGGTATCAAACATCATACAAGTTACTCATACGTTAAATGCTTCTGATGTGATTTTCTATTATAAAGACGAGCAACTTGACCTGTAGACCTAAAAATAACTAAATTTGACAAAGTAAAAATTAAAAAATATTCAAAATTGACGAGACCCGACAGTGACCAGATAACCTTGAAAGTCCTCATACTAGTTCTAGTAGTTACATACATAGCAACTCTCAAGTGTTGTAGGAAACATAGAGAATATTGATCTTAGATAAAGCTGTGGGCTGTTACGATTCGGACAAGAAAATAAAAGAAGGGAAAAAAAGTCACAGTTAGCAGACTTGTTTAAGGAGCAGTGGGAACGTCGCAAGCGCTTTTACGATTTGGACATGGAAATAAAAAAATGAAATAACCAGATTTAAGATTAGAGTTGTTACAAAACATTAACACTTAGCAGACTCGTTTAAGGAGCAGTGGGAACATCGCAAGCGCTTTTGGAAGAGGACTGACTCCAGATGGTCCTAACTCATAACATACAATCCACAAAGATTTAGAGGACCCAAGACCAGTCCATAAAAAGGTCTTGACGGGCCGGCTGTTATGACAAATCGCCTAACGTGTATTGGCCCAACTGTCATGCCCAAAACCTTTATTGAGGGCTGCAAGTTCCGAATTTTTGGTTTTTAATTTTATTTTACCTTTATTAGGTAATAATTCTCATCGTTGATTCACGTATTGATTTCTTTTTGGTGCCAAAGTTGCAAATTTTATTATGAGGTGTGTTTATACACTCTGTATTTACTTCCATTCTGTAACCGAAGTGACTGTATCCATAGCAAACATTAAAAATGCCAAGTAGATCCTTTTTGTTAGAGAATAGGAACAAACCTCCATCAACGTGTTGCTTTCGCACACGCTTGGCATGACGTAGACTTTCTAGCGGCAAAATCCCATTTAACTTCCTGAACAGCAAACAGTTTCAATCAATCCCAAAAACTGGTTAAGCATCAAGAACAGTAGTCAAGAACAATTAAGTATGCATATATACCTGACAAGAGTGTGCGCATGCTTAGGATCAATAACAGCGGCATAAACACTGACTGCACAATGTAATAAAATAATATATAATTGTGGATATATAAACACAAACAGAGAGGTCAAAGGAGGGAGTTACCGGTGGGTTGTTGGTGAAGAGGAAAGGGTGGTTTATCAGGGACGTAAACAATTTCCCAGGACTCCATGTCTCCTAACTAAGAGAAAACTGAATTACAAATTAGTGTCGACTTGATTTAATGCACACGAGACACACGTGCAGTGCATAGAGAGAAAAACAAACCATATAAACCTAGTATAACTGTAAAGTTAGGATCAAACTAGTGGAAATCTTAGGTTCCATGTTCAAGATGGGTGTTTGCCAATCATGCATAGAGGCTGCATTTGCTTGAACGGAATAAGTTGGAAATTTCCTTTTCTCGGTTTTCCTTGTATGTATGTATGTATGTATTCTCATGACTTGAGTAGAGAAGATATATCGACTAAGTCCCGAATGAAAAATAAAGGACAGTTTAACAAGTGTTTCGAGTGACAAAAACGATGTTAGCACTCTTTATGCGAAAAGAAATACATACAGTTTAAAGACAAACAAACAGACGGGCATTACCAAAGTGAGAGTAGCTACTTATTACGCATAAATAATCTCATATAAACAGGCATTCAAGATACAAACTTTCATCATATTCACATATTGAGCAATTATTACAAGCTTGTTTACTTTTCACAGGATAAAAGTAGACATCACCTTTTATCATATGGTTTCGACACGAAAGCAAGCAATGATATGAGCTAAACTATCAACAAGAATGAATTAATGATAAGTAGGTTAAAATTTCTACATTGAGCTATTTCATCGAACACTTAATGTGCATGTAAATTATTACACATAAAAAAGAAAAAGATAAACTGTTTGACCACATACCTTGCGATGTGAGATTGATTCTAATCAGTTCATAAAAAAGTTCTTCAAAGGTTAATTAAATGTTTTACTTTTTCTGGGTTATTTTGGAAGCTTATTATTATATCATAATAATAAACTTATATAAGTTTCAATAAGCTATAAAAATGAGCTTGCGAAACTAAATAAGCTATAAATACCTACTTTTGACTAATTTCATTTATATAATCATACACCAATCACAATTTGTGTTGAATATCATGTCAAAACCGACCCGAACGGACCAAAACTGAACCGAACTGTGTGTTTTTCTCGGTTTGGCTCGAGCCGAACCGATCTGAACCGAAACCGAAAATCACAAAATACACATAACCGAAAACCGAACCAAATAAAGTCGGTTCGCTCTCGGTCGGACCAGTTTGGCTCGGTTTTTCAGTTTGGTTCGGTTCGGTTTTTTTTAGTATGTTTTGCTCAACCCTAATCACAATTTATATACATTTTTCACATATAAATCAATCCGTCTTCCAAAAATGAGTAACCAAACCCGATCGGCTCATGAACGATATATTTCCCCGTCTTCTACTCTTCTTCGTTTGCCAATTCGAGTTCCCTAACACCCGCTACAACATCATCCGCCAATTCTATTTCTTCACAAAACATACCATCATTTGCACAATATGATTCCCACAACGCGCTTTTCCACCACATAATTTACAAATGAACCAAGATCACTTTAACCAAATGGTGTTATTCCAACTTCAACAACAATACCCAAGGATATTATCACGGGAAAGTTGACAACATTAACACGTATTTGTAGTTTTAGCGACGGGATTTTATAGCGACAAATAATTATAGTTAAGATATTGTGATATGTGTTCCGTGTAACGTCTAACAATTGACGTTGACAACTCTTAATTATCACCCGAGATGACAATAGCATCATATCTGTTACAAATTAAGATTGAAATATGCATCATATGCGGTGGTAATTAAGATTTGAGTCAAGACCAATTTATCTGTTTTACTAACCTGAGAGATAGCGTATAATAACGCATTACACATTGAATCTGTATTCGCTTCCAAATACACATACATAAAACTACATGTACACAGGAGAACACAGCCATTAACCTTTTACAACAACATCCCTTTTGATTCATCTACCAGCAATACAATAGTGCAAGAAACAGTATCGCGACTAATAAGAATATATCACAATAAACGATCGCAACTTGGAATGGAAAAGCGCAGATTATACGTTTGTAAGCAATGTCCATCTCAGAATCATAACCGAACAGGTAGTCCACAATCAAGTACCTGACCAGGAAGAATAAACCATAAGATCAATTATCTTGTGCTAACACGAGGAATAGAGAATGTTATATGTCCTCAACATAACCAATAAACGAGACTGAACAGCCACACACACGCAAAGAACACGGATTTGCTTGGTTCACCCATAGGCAGGAACGGAACCAGAGTGGGTCCCAGGACAACCATGGAATTTTGCGGCGTAGCGTTAATTTTTGTAAAAAAAAACTCGATTTTTCCTAAATGCACCTGGTTAAATTATGTCCTGATTCCGTCCCCTGCCCATAGGAGATTATGTAGTGGAAAGATAGAGAAAGAGCTTATATAAGAAATACTGCAACTGAAAGTCATAGTAATCAGTTTTAAATGAGAGAATTAACGTTTGATCATTCAAGTTAGAAAAAACGATCAGATTTGGAGAAGCGGGTAAGGAATACTGAATGAAAACTAATCACCGAGATAAATGTAAAATTTACATCCCTAACTGAGTATTTCATTCTGATACTTCAACTTGCAATAGTCACTTCATAACACACGACGTCCAATCAACCCCGAAAAAGGGGGTGTTTAAATATGGTGTAAAACCGATTCAGCGATTCTCATTTTCTATTCTTTAGGATCAAAATAATCAAATTTGGATAAACACTACAAGAATTGTTGCAAGAAGCCAAAAAGCCTAATCTTCTACAGCGATCTATATTTACATAACCTATATTCTTAAATGAAGTGATTATCTAATTACCTGATTCTAATTCTTTCAAGTCACAAAAATCTCTAAAATCACAATATATATTATAGGCCTACATATAGCAATATAGCCTTAATACTGACTTGATGCAAATTTTGTAGCAATACAGTAAAGGTTTTACCTGAGAGGAGGTTAGGATATACTATCACTCCAATTCTGACACCTCTTCTGAATCAGACAAGGGCAAAAGGGTACAAACGCCGAGAACATGTCCATTGAGGCACACATAATACTCAATACAGTCTTCATACGAACCCAACCGACAGCTGGCACTTTGTGGGATCATCTTAGCCTGCAACATGCTCCACAGCTTCCCTTTGCAATAGGGGCAAAATTCTGTAGGGTGGAACTTGGCACCCCTTCTGACAAGCATCTTCCGCACCTTTGATGTTGCAAATGACTTAAAAACCCCTCGGAAAAAACCCACATCCCCTTCTTCCCCTTGGTCTAAATGCTCACATGGGTCCGATACATATAGAACGTCAGTTCGACAATTTGGCAGAAGAAAGCTTTTTCCAGAAGTCCTAGAAAACCGAGTCCTGTAAGCAAAGTGACCAGGAATATGAATCCTATTGAACAACCCGTCTCTTTTGCATCCTGAACAGTATATGAGAAGCTTCCCAAGTGAGCTCCAGTTCCCATCAACACTGTGGCTACCACTAGATTGCAGATCCTGCATCATTTTTGGGGCCCGTGTTCGGCAAAACTCCTTCCAGAGGACCCTTTTGACAAGATCGTCAAACCATTTGCATACACAAGAGAGGGTTGCGATTATTTTAGGGTTCCAATTCAAATGCTGTAGAAGTAGAAAGATAACGTCTTCACTCAAATGCCCTTTTGTGCACATACAACTGGCAGAGTGGATGCATCTGTATTGCTTCGTTATGATCATTGTCTGCACATGATGAGCAGTAGTAAATACAACAAGTAATAAACTAAAATTTAAAGCTAAGCGATGTACATTGCATACTTTAATAAATAAAAACGTTCAGGAGCACAGCTCCCTCAAATAAAGGGTTATTAAGAAGAGCCCTTATGGCTCGGTAGCATTCTTATAGAGGTCATGACAATTAAGAGCCCCGGGGAAGGCAGACAAAGTAAATTTATTCTAATCTGCATGCAGAAACGAGAGAATCAACAAGAGTTGAGTTATTAATGAATCTAACGAGCCACCATTAATTTGAAGTTAGTTATCAGTTGTGGGTTAAAGTGATGTCTAAGAAATCAAATTATTTTCACGTGAGACAGATCGCCCAGGGCATTATTTATCGGGCACTCAAAAAGGTAACCTAACCATCAAGAAAAACAAAGGTAGATTTGTTCTAATCTATATGCTCTTTATTGGACGATCCATAAAGGATTTACATATGGCGTATGTTAATTTAAGTTGGCATATGCAATACAACTAATGCAGTATATAAGATAAACATGTGTACGAAGACATATTGATTAAAATGGAAGTATGTGACAGTTAGACACATTCTTCCCTTAGTTCTACACTCATATCAGCGATCAATCGTTACTCGGGTAGGTGCCAAGGCTATGTGGATCTACTCGACCAAGTTACTCGGATTGGTCAAAAATAGAGCTACTCGGTCAAACTCAGTCCAACTAGGCCAAATTACTCGTATTTGAAATATTATATTTATGTTGGGACTTTACAGTACTTAGAATAATAATGTTTATGTCTGAACTGTTTAAAGGATTATGTTTACGTCATACATATAGTTTCGAATATATATAATTATATAAAAAATTCAAATCCGAGTACTCCCCGCCCAGACCAATTACTCGCTACAAGATAGTCAACCACTCAAGTATCGCCTAGCAATGCCTACGAATAACTCATTCATATAGAGAATACACCATTTACATTACACTATTAAAAGAAACTAGGCAAGCCGTCATTATCGACTCCAAACTTTGTTAAGAACCGCATTGGAAGAACAATAGCTCAAACCAGTTCAAAACAAGGTACCTTCAACTTGAGCTTTACTAATATATACATGGGGTGCATATAGGTGTTTGTTTCGGCTTATGGCTTATATGGTTTTGGGCTTATGTTTCATAAGGTCATTTTCTGTGGCTTATTTTGAAACTTTTAGGCTTATATAAGTTTATTATGTCATAATGAACTTATATCAGGTCAAAAGTTTCAAAAGAAGCCACAAAAAGCGAGCTTATGAAACATAAGCCCAAAACCAAATAAGTCATAAGAAGGCTAACAAACACCAACAATTACCAAACACTAATCTAAATTCTCCGACACCCGCTACTCGCTACAGCTATTTTCGCCAAACCGCTAACGCTTTATAAACATTAATCAAATTAAATAAACATCAAATATCATCAACATAATTTCATCTTAAAAAAAAACACTTAACCAAATTAGGGTTTCCAACAAACTTAACCACCTGCAACAAACAAACAAACAAACAAATCAAAAACCCCCCAAAAATCAGGGTTTTCAAAACACATTACAAATCAACAACAAATTAACCAAATTAAACCACTCAATTCATCATCCAAACTCGTTAATTACAAAATAATCAATTGATTCTCACCTATTTTTTTAATTAGGGTTTCGTTTTTACTTGTTAGCAAAAACAAAATAAAATCACTAGAAATGAATTATAAAAAATAAATATATCTGATTGGATGAAAAGATGATAAGGTGACATGCGGGTTATGTAGAATTGGGAAAGGTGATAATGACAATAGGTGAAGTGGGACCAAGTGTATACGTGGCGTGATGTGATTGGGTTGTGGGGTGTATGGAAACCCATCCAAGTCACCAGGTAAATAAGAGACAT
>BQNB010010300.1:10084-23739 GCA_026074375.1 Tanacetum coccineum
AAAAAAATTCCATTAAATCAGGTATGTTGGTGCATAAAACTTTTGTAAAAGAAGTTTTTCTAATTTTGAGTTTTTATACGTTTTTTTTAATGCGCAAAAAAAGAAATAGTTTGATGTACAAATTTTTCGATTTGTTATAGTTTGATGCGCAATAAAATTTTGATGCAAAAAGTCAAAAGAAGTTTGGTACAAAAATGAAATTTTGATGCACAAAAAACTGATTTAATGCACAAACGTTTTTTTCGGCAAAACTATCCACTTTTAGAAAAACTTCCTTTGTAACCTTTTCATGCACCAACATACACTATCTTGTAAAATTTTTTCAGAATTTTTTGAAAACTTTTTTAAAAAAATAAATATTTTTATCCTTCTCACGAATATTTGTCTTTTTATTTGATCTTTATCTTATATATATATATATATATATATATATATATATATATATATATACTCTCTTTTAAAAAACAATTTTAAAAGCTTATTTAATTTTTTCCTTAAATACGAGTCATTCTGATGCCGCCACATGGACCTAATACTGCTCAAATTCAGTTTTGTATGACAGTCAACTTAAACAGGTCTATCATTTCCTTCTTCTATACGCTCCATTTTATGAACACCATTAGCAGTTTCCAATCACATTTAATCTCATTAAACATTCAATTCGCAGTTTCCAAATCCCTCAATCATTAAACCCTTCTATTCACAAAACATCTATGATACTCATACTATTTAAAAACATCTGATTTAACCTTAAATCAAACCCACAACATAACACCTAGATCAAAACCGCAACACGACCGTGCTATTTAACATTCAGATTCAATTTGTGCATAGTGAATGATTTTTAATCTCATCAAAACAAAATCAACTCATCATTTAAAAATCAGGTTTGTCTCAATACCCTATCAATGCGATGTTTATCAATACGATGTTTATGTATGCAATTTGTTGTTATGATTGCCTATGACCTTTAAATAATTGTTAACTTTGAGTTGGAGTATGTGATAGTCTTTGTTTGATGAGGGCTTACTGAACAAATTCGAAGAGGAAGATACCTAATAAGAGGTAGTTTATCAATTTATAATATTACTAGTTTCATAACCCGCCCGATGGGCGGGTTAGCTTCATTGTAATATGGATAATTATAAGTGGGCGTAAATAAATATGGAATAGCGCAAAACATCTAATAGACAAAACTGCCACAGAATTAAGTTGTTGGTTTTATACAAAAGATAATGAATATGTTGTATATACAGACATCCATGCAGAAGATTCAACAACTAAACTTATTAGAGACCCTAAAGAATAAAAATTCATGTGATTTACCTTCGGACAATGATTTACTTTTGAGCCCGTGAAGACGTTCTTTTTAGCTATACCCCATCCCGCATAACACTTAATTCTATAGAACAACAGTTAAGCATCATGTACATCATATTAATGCAAGATGTCATTTTTGTAAATATCCACTATTTATTTTTAAAAAACAAAATAAATTAAGGGCAATTAAAGTATTTTGTACTCACCCCTAAATAAATGCTAATAACCGTGTTCTCTTCTTCTCAGATTTACTATTCTATATAAAAATTAAAATAAATTAACCCTTTTTTCCTCTTAACCCCCAAAACCTCACAAAGATACCACGCCAGATCTGATCATAAATTTTTCACTTTGATCGACAGTCGTCACAAATTTGATACCTATCTCTTGATAAACTATGTTTTACATCTGAAATTTTTTGTCCGCATACGCAAGTGTCAACAATTGTATATAATATATCCCAGCCACTAATTTCTCTTTTATTTGAACCTACTAACCGTCACCTCCTTCATTCAATCGGCTATATCTTTAGATCTAAAAAATGCTATTTCCTCTTACAAAAACATCTTACAAATCTTTCTACACACATAATCCTGACAAATGGCAAAACTGACAGTTTGGATTTAGAGAGAGAATAAGTGAAAAAAAAATATATTATATTATGAGTAAACTGCAAAATACATCCTTGTGGTTTTATGTTTCTCACGAAATACCGTGAGAAGATAACGGAAAAATATTTGCATCGTTCGTCCTCGGGGATGTATTTCGGCAAACGTTTGCCTAACGAGTGGTGTAAACTGCTAATAGTTTCGATCAGGGATGTATTTCGTGAGAAACATGAAACCACAAGGATGTATTTTGCAGTTTACTCTTATATTATTGTATGTGAAGGAGGATATGTAGGATGATTTTGTAGGAGGATTTAGCAATGCTCTTAGATCTAAATTACTATCGCATTTCGTATCTTTATTCTCATATTTTGTGGGTTAATTGAAATTCAATGAATCGATTCTTTATTTTTTTTATAGTCGAATTCGTGTCTAACTGCATAATCGGATTTTGTGCTTTATTCGTTTTCCAGCACACGACCGAAGGACGGTTATGGTTTGTTTTAAGGTCGCGGTTTTCAAACAGGTTACCGATGGAAGGTTCGGGTGACTTTTTAAGTCATTTTTATATATAACTTTAGTAAATAAAATAAAATTAATTTTTCCCTTGTTACTATATGGTAATCTAAGATTCATTTTGTTATTTTTTTGTTATGATGTTTTTGGTTTGTAGGCAAAATAGAAGGAAGCATGTGGTGAAAAAATTAGTGTGTGCCACGAGTTGATCAATAATGAATAAATGGTGTATAGGGACGTACCACTCTCAGCGGCTACTATCGCCATCTATATTATGACGGGATCATCCGCTTAGTGGTTTCGTATGCTCGAATTTCGAGTTTGTGTTTTGGGTTTATTTTATGATCTTGTTTCGTTCGATGTTCGTGTTCAATTTAAGTTTTCGTCGGTTATTGTTTCGTTAGGAGGCAATTCCTAAACCATAATTGCAGCAAACGTGGTAAATACTACGTAATATGGTTTATCAAGTTTTATTTGTTTTTTTCTTGATTTGGGCATGATGGTTACAGAAGCATATATTTTTGCACAAAAATGGGCTGCTGCTACAGTTTAGTAAGGTTGCCCCTCCAAGGTGTTCTTTTCTCCTTTTTTTTATTATTTTATACTTTTGTATATTGTTTCGGGTTGGGTATTTCAGACCATATAGGTGAACCATGGAAAGCCTTCAAGACATATTCACTAAGGTCACCTCTCATATCCATTGCACTAAGCACATTCTGGAACGTGCATTTATGTTTGTGACAATACAGGTTTGACTTTCTGACCCATTGTTTCGCAGTTGGTTAAATTTTCAATAATAGTATACGGAGTGATTTCTCATTGTAGTATAATAATTGTTTGTAGTTTTAGGTATTCAACAACATGTTTGATAAAGATACAGACCATGACGAGAAAGTGCAGCGTGCACATATATTTTTAGGAGGGTGCTCATATGTTCTAACGGATTTGACGAGAAAGTGAAGCGTGCACATATGTTCTTGGGAGGGTGCTCATATGTTCTAACAGATTTGACGAGAAAATGAAGCGTGCACATATGTTTTTGGAAGAGTGCACCCATGTTTTTTGAATGATGTGTGCATTTTTATTTAATAAGATACATTTGTATTTGAATTGTATTTTATTTTATATCAAATTTTGTGTACACAATTTATGTTTTTTGTTTGTTATGAATTCAAAGGTTACATGTATATATTTATGTATCGAGTTATAAATTTCAAAGATTAAATAATCTACAACAAAAACATATGTGCAATTATCATTTGAATCATGCCTAAACAATTGTACGCAAAAAAAAAACATATGTAGAATTAAAAAAAAAAAACACATATGTACTTTTCTTTCTTTGAAAATATGTATGCAGAAATAAGAAAAAAAATATTTAATTCCAAAAATTAAAGGGGTTTAAAAAACGTTTTTTTAATTTAAAAATTCAAAAAATAGTTAAAATGTAATTTTCTATTATACCCTCTTAATTTAAAAAATATATATCTAATATAACTAAATTCTGATTGGTTGTAAAGCTGTTAGGTCTGTATAAAAAAAAATGGATAATTACTATATATATATATATATAGATATATATATTCTATATATATATATATATATCATATCATTATATAGTTATATATATAGCTATATATATATATATAGGGTGTTGGTTTCTTTCGAATCAAATAAATTTACAGATACTGCAGAGAATTACATTAACAATCAGATTTTTTTAATATATTATTTTTATTGTTTAATTCTAAAGGGTAGTTAGTAAAATTAATTTATATTTCCAGAAAAATTAATTACAAGTAATAGTTTTTGAAAATCTTTCGTCATTCTAGCCAAAGCAACTTTCGACAAAAAAAGTTTGTGCTACCTGAAACTATATCTTATTTCTAAATTATCAGGTTAAAATATTATGGTGCACATGTGCAGAGCCATAAATTAAATTTCTGACATGTATATTCATCTAAAACTATTATAATTAAGATTGCTTAAAAGTTTGTGTAGGTATATATTAAAAATATTAAGTATATAAATGTGTACATTTCTAAGCCAAATTAGAAAAAAATAACTCACCACAGATTCACTATCAAAACAAAAAAAAATTATATATACAAAATATCGTCATATTTGTGTAAGATTTGACAATTAGTAATTTACAAAGTATATTACAACATGAATCTCAACTTAATTACATGTGCAATCGTCATCTTAATCTAATGTATGCACGTGTGCATTCGTCAAGTAAAATTTGATGAAGATTATACATGTGATTGCCCCTTTCTTCAACATTAGCTAATCTTGGTGTATGTGCATATGCGCAATTGTCGTTATGATCTTCATGAGGCACCTTCGTAATAATGTATGCACATATGCATTCGTCATCTTAATCATCTTTATCAAGTATACAATGAAAGACGATGAGACCTGTAAGATCAAAAGAATTTGTTAAACCAAACTAAGACATAAGCATTGAAAACCAATATACGGTATCGATCAAGTGTATAAGACGCATATATATGAGATTCAAAATAAAATTAACCATGTTGATAATAATGAAAATACACAATCTCGGTATTGTGGACTTTTGCAAAAGAACATATTTAATCATAATAAAAACAAAGTGAATAAAAATGTGCATTTATTAATAAAATCCATACACATCAATTTAAAAAATGTGTAAATTGAGAACTTGAACAAAGCTGTACCTTATTACGGATTCATATATCAACCGACTTATAAAGAAATTAATAGTCAAATAAAGGTGATGGCATATGTACGTAGGAGGCAACTTTAATTGTTAGTGAAACAATGAATGATTATAATAATTTGATGATGACAATGATTGAGATGTGAAGAGATATGGCTGAAGGTTGAATTATGTTGTGAACCAGTTATCTAGATCCTCATATTAAGGGTTGATTTTTAAATTTGTTACTTGATAATATTTCCTCTATACCTTTGGGATTGACCTCTTTTGATTTAATACATATTGTTCAAGTTTATTACATTATTGCCACAATGATAAATATAACCATTCGATCAATTGATTAAGGGGTTGTAAGATTGGTTCTGCAGTTTGTACATTCTATTGGTTTTGAAGAATCAGCGATTATATATATATTATATATATATATCATTAAATATATATATATATTTATATATATAATTAGTATATATATATAGATATATATATATATTCAGGCATTTTCTTTGCAGAACCCATTTTTTGGTACAGAACCTACAAAACCATTTTATAATTAAGCTGAGCCATTAGATGAGTTTAATTCAAGGTTAAAATTAAGTGTGCCAAAAGTGTAACTATATAGTTAAATTGTGTCATTTATGTAATTAACAAAAAGATTATCTAAAACTGAAAGGGCAATTTGGGGTTTTAATATTATCCTTAAAATAGTGCTAGAAACCCTCTCTATAATAAAACCGCATTTCTTTTTTCTTAGATATTTAGAATCTGATATTCATGAAGAAAAAAAATGAGCTTCTTTCCTTTTCTCAATACCTCAAAACCTATCACACAAACCAACAATACCCCGCCGCCGAATATCGAGTGTCGGCTGTACAGAAAGCCTTCATCCCCCGTCACTCTTCCATAACAACTTCCCAATCTCTTAATAAAAAACAAAGTCACTCTTTTTTTCATAACCTCCCAATTATCCTGGTCAACGAGGTCCCTGATGACCACCTACCACCGGCGAACCAAGAACACGTCGCACCAGATCTGACAACAACTAAAGTTATCGGTTCAGATATCGGTTCGCTTTCGGTTATCTCGTACAGATCTGTAATTGGTTGAGATATCGGTTCGCTTGCGGGTATCTCGTTCAGATCCGAACTGGTTCATATCCTAAAGCGTTTGTTATTATGTCTAGTGAGTGGACTCAAAGCATGTCTTCAACAGATGCAAGAACCGGTGAGTTTGATATATATATATATATATATTGAATCAAATAGAAGTGTTATTTTTCAACCATTTAAATCCTATGAGAATGAGTAAATTCTTTCATTCAACTTTTTTTTATTTGGTAGATCGAAAGTCTTCTTTTTGTATAGATCGAAATAGATATTTGTGTGTATATGGAAACTTTTTTTATATAGATCGGAAGTCTGTTTTTTTATAGATCGAAATCTGTTTTTTTAGATGGAATCGATGCATCTTTGTGTCAACTATGTATATATACTCATGTTAGTTAAAGTCAAAATCTTATAGTATATCTCTGCAGTGAAATGGCCTTTAGTTTGGATGTTGATCTCAATTATTATTCCCAATACTTGATAATTACATGCATGAATATTTATATTTTATGTTAGTCTCATACATCCTTACAGTAGGTTACAGATAGTTGCTTTGTATGATTGTTATGTGTTAGAGACTTTATTTTAGACTTAATTATATACTATTAGGTTTATTTTGTACATTCCTTATAGAAACTTATGTTGTTCGAGTTGTTAAACTTGAATACGTTTCGCCTCAATATGCAATGTCCAATAACAAATAGAATAGTCAATAATTGGGATGATATGGATTTAGATGTTACAGCTACAACTTTAAGCATTAATTATAAACAAATCAGTTGCCAGACCATTGGAAATCTATTGTATCGATTGATTGATGTTTGCGAGCTTTTACACTTTCTTGTTAATGGGTCAGTTAGTTTGTTTTGATGACTTATGTTATACTTTTTAATGTGCAGTTAAAGCAAAATAAGGAGCTCACAAAAAATTTGCAGCGTGCATATATGTATATTGAAGTCGTGTACATATGTTTTTGAAAAACGGGCACATACGTCCTAACGAATTTGATGAGAAAGCGCAAAGTGCACATATGTTTTTGAAAGGGTACACATATGTTCTAGCGAATTTGATGAGAAAGCGGACCGTGCATGTATGCTCTTTGAAGAGTGCACACATGTTTTTATTTGACACTTGTATATGATATATATTTTATTTGATATCAAAAGAACTTTTGTCTATTGTATTTATGTTTTTGCTTTGTTATAGAATTCTGATATTCCATTTATATGTTATGTTTTTTCTATAAGTTTTTGAAGATAATGTACACTATAAACATATGTGCAATTACCATTTGTAGCAAAACTTGTACGCAAAAAATATATGAAATTACAAAATTAAAGAAAAAACACATATGCACTTGTATTTTTTTGAAAATATGTTTACTGAAAAAATATAAAATAAAAAAATTAATTCTAAAAATTAAGGGAATAAAAAAACATTTTTTAATTCAAAAAATTCAAAATAAAATAAAATTGTGTTTTACTATTATACCCTTGTAATTAAAAATATATTTAATAATAATACTCAATTCTCATTGGTTCAAAATGGTTCTGTAGATAGGTTCTGTACAAAAAAAATGATTCTGCAAAGGTCCCCTAATATATATATATATATATATATATAGATATATATATATATATTTATAGTTACGTAACCCGCTCCGACGGTGGTGCGGTTCGCTTCCGAGTTTTTTTTAGAAAAGGTTTGTATCAGTTTGGCTTAATAATTTTGAGTGTTGAGTAGAGTTGGCTATGAATGGATCAAAACGGTTCCGGTAGGCGGGCCTAGGTTTTTTTTTTGTTTTTTCGTCAATATAAACCGGTTTAAGTTAGTTCCGGGTTATCTGTTTTGAATCCGTGTCAAATTATTGTGATTAGTTTCAAATTGGGGTTGTGGAATACACACATGTATTGAGATTATTACCCGACTTTGCGGGATGTGTCTTGGTCGAGGGTGTGAATACTAACCTGATACAATTACATCCTACATGGTCTTAGTTTGAACATTAACAATGATCAGCTTTTCGCCTTTTTGGATTAAGGAGAAAAAATATCACTTTATTACACAAACTAACTTATATTGTAGCAGAACTGACCAAGAGGGGTTTGATCATTAGTTTGCATATAAATTGATTTTACACAAACGTAAGTAAGTAAAAACTTCGTTATTCAATGACTTGTACAAATACATGTTTTAACTTGACCATTCAAAAATTTGGAAAGACAACAAATCATTGGCAAAGTTAACTTTACTAACGTGCTAAACGTTACACAAACTTGATCAATGAATTCTTGGAAATCAGCTGTAGCATTGGGAAGGACTGACCATTAGTGAATTTTTACTTTTGTTCTTTTTTTCATCTTGGTTGTCAAAAAAAAAGATGACACATAAGAACTATATGATCACTGCTAATGAATGATTAGTTATGGAGTTAAATTATTTTGATTTTTAATACCTTGAGTTTCTCAAACAGTTATTCTTTTGTTAAGCTTTGATTTTCTATACAGTACGTTTTTTGTATTCTACTTCAAGTAATCCAGTTAGCTTATATCTTAACTCTGCCATTTCGTGAGATTAAATCTTTAGCATCTTCATTTGCCTTGAAATTTTTCGTCTCTTAGTTGTTTCTGCCAACAATTTGTGTTCAGTACATTAATCATATTGATGCGGATATCATTGTTGTGAATGCAAGAAACCACACAAAGAACAAAGAACAAGGAATTCAACAAACCCTCAAAGGGTGCACAACTGGGACTTCAAGAGAAACACTATTTTCTTATTCAATAATCAATCACTGTCCTCCATAACAATTATTTATACTATAATAGAGTCTTGGAAAGAAAGCCGAGATCTTTTCTAAAACTATTATAAGGAAACAAATAATAATTTATAACTCTTAATAATCTAAACAAATCTTTATATAAAAATAACTGTAATAAAAGATAGATTATGACAACCATAAGTTGCCATCTTTACCCTTCCATCTTCTCGAACCAATTGACTTGAATTTCGTGTCGATCGAAGAACCGGTGGCTAAGTCAGAGGAGTTAGAGCTTGAACATGCCCTGCATTACATATGCACCAGCCACTGGGTTGATTCCTGGCTCATTGGGGTACACCTGCAAGTTCGAGTAAAATATAAGTATCAAGGATGTTTCCTAATATAAGTCAAAACCCATTTATTTCATTCAACATGAGTGATATGCTTATTATACCTGGCTAGGTAAATCTATGCCATTTTCCTAAAACTTTATTTACATGGAGCGTGGTTTTGAGTCAATCCCTAGCATCAAAAGACAATGTTGTAGATAATGAAACCATCATAAAGTAAAATGCACATTGGTACATGTTATTTAAATCACATTCATATATATAACCAATGAAGAGTTTGTAGTAAACAACAAATACTCAAAATCTATAATATCCCAAAAATTTAAAATCAATCTAACAAAGTGCATGTATAGAAGACATGTACATTATTCATAATATAACTGTGAAATAGTTGAGTTTTATGAAAAAGAATAGTGAAACATTAGAAAAATAAATGAAATACCATAAACCGTTTATTTCATTCAACATGAATGATATGCTTATTATACCTGGCTGGGTTAATCTATGCCACCACAAAAAAAGAAACTAAGAATGTTATTTATTATTCTGTTACAGAATTCATTATGTGAGAGTAAAATGCTTGAAACCTTACCTGATTTGGTTCACAACAGAATCAGTTGAGGTTCTATGTTGTTGCACTTTGTGTGACATGGCCTGTGATTGTGACGATTGTGTTGTTGCACTTTGTGAGTCTAGTGGGATCTCATGAACCAGCAAGATGGGACTGAAAAATAGCAAATCATTTTTAGTGCAACACATACACATAAGTGGTAAAAAATTATAAAATAACTAAATAAGAGGTTTCAAATTGCAAGGATAAAAAGGGACAAAACAGGTAAACGTGTTTGTATAAGTTTACAAATACTCTAACAGCCTTATGTGATATAATGTTTATATAAGCATAAAAAGTGTCATTACCTTGTCATAGAGTTTGAAAATTGAAAATTGTAGGTCATTAGCAGCCCATTATGGTGAATTGTAACCTGAAATTTGGTGTGTTGGTGCTTTCAGAGGTACAACGTGTGCCACAATTGTCACATTCTTAGTGGACGTTGGTGGTGGCTCTTGGTGGTTCTTTTCTGGCTCCTGGGCGGAATTGGAACTATGAGACACACAGATGCCAGTAGCTGAGAAACGTTAGTAGTTAGCAGCAAGGCTGCCTGCTGAACATCAAACACGAACTGAATTTGTTCCTTAAAACTGAGATAACTGGTGATTGGTCAATACATCCTTCATTTTTTGGCTTTGATTGTAGCCATGATGACAAAGTAGGACACACAATCAACTCTTTCTTAGTTGAACTGTCTTTTAAGTTTTCTTTTGAGTGCGGGGTTTTTTATCAGTCTGCTCAAGACGGTCATCAGAACCAGTGTACCACTCTAGTGATCTACCCTCACAGATAAAATGCCACACCATTCATACTCAATTGAGATTTCATATTAACCTTCAGGCAGTTAATTGTTAGAATGATTAGAAGGCAGGATGTACTGGCTGGAATCTTTCAACAGAAAAGTAAGCTTGAATATCTGTCATCTAGTAAAATTTATCAGGATAGTTTTTGTACCTATAAATATGCTCAACAAACTCATCAATCAGTACAAGCCAAGCTCCTGAAACAACCAATAAACAGAAAGCTTTTAGTTAAAATTATACCATTGGGAAAAAAGGCAGCATTCCTCTTATGCTACTAATAGGTGGCAACTTCAACCCATTTACGCGGAAAAGACAACTTGGGTTACCGTTATTTAGTATCGAGTCAAATGGGTACGAAATAATTTAGCTAAAAAAGAAAGGGAACGGTCGGTTTAAATTCTCCAAATCTATACTCGAGTGTTCACAATCTCCTATGATACTTGTTGAAAGTGGCAACAACAGGCCTTTCGGAAAAAGAATAATAAGTGTTTGCTGGAGAGAAAGGCAAACCTCGATAATAAGGGCCAAACAATCCCATCTCATCTGACCCGTTCACTTCAATATCACCAGTGGCCAGTGGCTTTAAAAGCATGCACGTATGCTCGCCAGTTACAGAATTCTGATTACAAAGCATAATGGCAAAAATATAATCCGTATGAATCGAAAGGGGCAATAGAAAGAATGGAAAGTCTGCACATTGAGAGAAGTAACAAAAATAACTTCCTTAACTGGAACTTCGCATATGTAAAATGAAGCAAACTGAACTTACTTTCTCAGCCGCTTAAGTAATTTTGAGATCTGAGGTTTCATGATCATCCTCGTCATCATCTACTTCAGAGATATTCTAGCACGAATAAAAATAAGAGAATTAAAATAAAGGGTGCAAATCAAGTAGAATACCTTCATTGCATTAGGATGTGTTGCGATGGGGCAGGCCTGATATAAAAACAATCAGTTTATAATATAATAGTTAGAACAACATAAGAAGAGCAAACGACCAGCAGAAGGTTAAGAAATAAAAGTGACTTTACCTTGTTGATGCTAAGCCATTGACCACCACATCCTACATGGTATATATGTTTGCAATGAAGAGTGATGTGGCATTCACGTCGTTTGTATTCCATCTGACAGATCACACACCTGAAAAATCCCGTTTGGAATGGTATTAGCACAAATCACTGAATAAGGCTCCTAAAATCCTAATAAAGTAGCTTTTCTTGCTAATATTTGACATAATGAACAATTAGATTACATGCCTATTAAAGAAAAATGAATCATCGACATAATTGATACCATTCTAGATAATATATAAAACATGTAGCTTTTCCATGTATACGTTTGTGTAGATACATATTCATTCACAACCTGACTCCTTTTCAAAATCTGTTAAAGCCACTTATCTTCCTGGTTCTCCATCCATTAATATGAAATATGCATCAATTTAATTCCCTCTTATCAGATATACACTAAAAAAATACATGACCTGAATATATCTAATCTATTACTGAATAATAAAAAATACAAATTCTTCATGAACTAATTCCCATGGAAAAACTAAATAAACTCGTTAAAAAATAGTTCGGTAAAAATGCAAGCAAATAAATATAAACAACCATATTGAACTGAAGACCACACTCCAACCCTACCATCAACCACGAGAGCACATGTACAAAAGTTAGTTAATATAAGAAATAATCCTGCCATTTAGGAAGTTTTCTTGATTAAAAAGTCATATAACTATTGATTTGGATAAATATCAAATTTAATTATGAAGTATATCTTGATAAATATTTTTGAAAATCAAAAGATATGTACATGGTTTTTTTAGAAGATATTATTAAAGTTTTTTATACTAAAACACAAATGGTGGCTTAGCTTAGTTGGTAAACATGATTGAAACTTAACCATAGGTCATGAGTTCAAACCTTGCATGAGATATATTTTTATACAAATTTCTAAAATCTGAAAATTCATGCAAAATATGTGTCCAGGTCATCGTTGAGGTGGCGTTGAGTCACTATTTCATATTAATCCAGTCATAGTTAGCCCTATATAAAAAAATCATGTGTGCCATGTCATAAACTATATGTTCCATGTCATAAACTTTGTGCCATGTCATCTTTGAGGTGGCGCCATGTCACTAATTCATATTAATCCAGTCATAGTTAGCCCCATATATATGTTATAGATATATATATGACATTTTCTTTGTAGAACCATTTTTTTGTACAGAACCAAATTATAACCATTAGATCATTAAATGAATGGATGAGATGATTTGAACCATTTATGTAATTATTGTAAACTAAAAGAGTGTTGAATTAAAATAAATAAATTAGTCAAGGGTAATATAAGTATTTTGAATTTACTTATAGAAAAAAACTGTCACACTTTTTTAAATAACCTCCTAATTAAGTAGGGCAAATAAAACTGCTTTCTCACATATTTCAGCCGTCGATGTCGTCATAAAAAACAAAGGGCTATGCTTTTTAAAGTTGATTTCGAAAAAGCGTACGACTCCGGTAGGTGGGATTATTTGGAGGCTGTTCTTTCTTCTTTTGGGTTCGGTCATTTGTGGCGGTCGTGGATTCGGGGTAGCTTGCATTCTAGCATGGCTTATATCCTTGTCAATGGGAGCCCTTATTTCGAATTCCAATTTCATAGAGGATTGAAACAAGGAGACCCGTTGGCTCTTTATTTATTCATCCTTATAATGGAGTCTCTACATCTTTCTTTCTCGCGAATAATCGAAGTGGGCACGTTTACTGGTATTAAGATTGATTCTTCGATTACTTTATCCCATTTGTTCTACGCCGATGACGTAGTTTTTATTGGTGATTGGTCTCGCGATAACCTGAAATGTATTATGCAAGTGCTTTA
>BQNB010010300.1:27914-84303 GCA_026074375.1 Tanacetum coccineum
AAGTTAACTGGGATCCAACACTTTAACTCTCTTGAAAACGAAATAGAGTCTCTTCAATCTCAACTAGAAACTCAAAGAACATAGTTTTTGAATGAAATCGATCGACTTTCTAGGGAATATTACTATGTTGATCACATGAATGAAATACTTGGTGTGTACACTAAGCTTGATGAAGTTACGAATTTGCAATGTGATTATTTGGAAGCTTTGGAAAAATGTCAAAGTCTTAAAAATGAGCTTTCAAAAAGAAATACAACGTCAACAAGTTTTGAAGCACTTCAGCAACATGCTATTAATCTTAAACTTGCTTTACAGCAATGTCAAGAACAGATTAAAAATGACAAAGCTTGGAAACAAAAAGAATCAACTTCATTTCGAGAATTAAATGTCAAATATTTTGAAATTCAAGACTTGAAAGCTTAATTACAAGACAAAGGCATTGCAATAAGTGAGTTGAAGAAACTCATTGAAAAGATGAAAGGAAAATCTGTAGAAACTAAGTTTGAAAAACCATTGGTTATTCGACAACCGAATTCTTTTAAAAGTCAAAGACGATCAATTTTAGGTAAACCGGCTACTTTTTCAGATTCTCTTGCAAAGAAAGAATTTTCAAAGTTAAAGTCGGTCACCATAAAAAATGTGTCCAATGATCTTTCAAAACCAGTCACTACACAGATTTTGCCTCGGAATGTGAATATAGTTTAAAAGAACACAAACGTAATTGCACTAAGAATGTATAAAGTGCACACAAGGCCTAATCAAAATAGAACTACACAGTTGCCTCAATACATTAAGAAAACTAACAAACGTGTGTCTTTCTCTACAAGAGTAATTCCCACTACTAGTGTTAGCAGACCACGGCTTAAGAGCACTCGATTGGAAGATAGAGTCTTGCATAACAATAGTCAAGGGAAGAAGCAGGAAGTAGAAGACCACCGTAGGAATTTTAAGTTTTATAATAATAAAACGTCTGTAACTACGTGTAATGACAGTTTGAATGCTAAGACCTCGAATGTTAATTTTGTTTGTGTTACTTATGGCAAATGTGTTATAAATGAAAATCATGATTTGTGTGTTCTTCATTATATTAATGGCGTGAATTCTAGGACTAAACAGCCAATTGCTATGCCTGTTAGTACTAGAGAACACAAGCGTACTGTGAACCAATCTGTTGTAACATCCCTTAAGAAAACAGTTGCTTCAGAATCCACTAATCAGAAACCTAGAAGCACAATTAGGAAGCAATATGAGCATGTTAATAAGACATGTAGATGGTGGTACTCCAAGACCACACCACCCAGATATAAATGGAAGCCTAAGTCTAGCGCAATAAATGTTAAATCAAATGTTAGTTTGCCTCTAGGAATTAAATCTAGAACTACTAATATTTTGGAACCCATGACACTTAGGAAATCCACTTTGTCCAATACTCTATTGTCTTCTAATTCTTTTGCAGCTCGTAGAGATAATATTGTTCATCGTCGACTCTGGGTGCTCAAAGTACATAACAGAAAATCTCAAGCTTCTAAGTAATTTTGTAGAGAAATTTCTGGGTACGGTGAAGTTTGGAATGATCAAATTGCACCAATTCTTGGTTATGAAGATCTGGTTTAAGGAAATGTTACTATCAAAAAGGTGTATTACGTTAAAGGGATGAATCACAATCTATTCTCTGTTGGTCAATTTTGTGATGCAGATTTGGAAGTTTCTTTTTGGAAGTCTACATGTTATATTCGTGATTTAAAGGGAAATGATCTTCTCACAGGTTATCTTAGAACAGATCTTTATTCAATCACTCTTCAAGACACAAATTCTCCCAATCCAATTTGCTTAATGGCTAAAGCTTTATCGTCTCAAGCGGGTTATGGCATTGTTGTCTCTCACACCTGAACTTTGATACCATCAACATGCTTTCGAAGTATGATATTGTGACTGGCCTTCCTAAATTGAAATTCGTCAAAGATCATCTTTGTTCTTCTTGTGAATTCGAGAAAGCTAAACATAATTCTTTCAAAACCAAAACTACCCCAAGCTCCAAAATACGATTACAAGTTCTACACATGGACTTATGTGGTCCTATGAGGGTAGAAAGCTTTAATGGCAAGAAATATGTACTGGTAATTGTTGATGACTACTCCAGATATACTTGGACTCGCTTCTTGAGATCCAAAGATGAAACACCAAAAGTTCTCATCAATTTCCTCAAACTTGTTGAAAGAGGACTTCATGCTCAAGTAAGAACAGTTTGAACTGACAAAGGCACGGAATTTTTAAATAAAACTCTTCATGAATACTTTTCTTAAGAAGGTATCAAACACCAAACATCATCTGCTCGAACACCTGAACAAAATGGCATTGTCGAAAGACGGAACCATACTCTTGTTGAGGTTGCTCGAACAATGCTTAGCGCCGCTAAAGTTCCTTTGTTCTTTTGGGCTGAAGCAATTGCCACAACATGTTTTACTCAAAACCGTTCACTCGTAATTCCTCGACATGAGAAAACTCCTTACCACATCATCAATGGCCAAAAACCGTCTGTAAAATTCTTTCACATATTTGGTTCTTTATGTTACATTGTCATAGATGGTAAAAATCTTGACAAGATAAAAGAAAAATGTGATGCATGTATTTTTGTGGGGTATTCTACTATGTCAAGAGCTTACAGGTTTATAACAAGAGAACACGATTGATTGTTGAGACTATTCATGTTAAGTTTAATGATTTGCCTTTGATGGCG
The DNA here is from genome assembly GCA_026074375.1 of Tanacetum coccineum. NCBI lineage: Eukaryota > Viridiplantae > Streptophyta > Magnoliopsida > Asterales > Asteraceae > Tanacetum > Tanacetum coccineum. Next base: position 30,652 of record BQNB010010300.1, read on the forward strand.
TCAGATAACGTCAGTTCTGACCCCGTTCCACAACGTTCGACAACGGCACTTAAACAAGTCAGTTTAAGTCCTGGTCCCCAAAGTCAAGAAAATGTTCCTCATGCAGCTGAGACAGTAACAACGTCAAATGAGCCGGATTTGCTATTTAGTCTGATGTTCATTGAATTACTCAATGAAACTACTTCAGTTGTGTCAAAGTCTTCCGTTGTACATGCTGCTGATGCACCTGATCAACAACAACAACAGAACACAACTTTGTTTACTTCAACAACCATTGCTGCAGATACACCTTCATTGAACATTCAAACAACACCTGTAACTACAAGTCAAGCACCAACTGTCACTGCTAATGAGAACATTAATCAAGCAGAAACTCATAAAGAAAATGCACAAGTTAACGAAGACGAATTTATCAACATCTTTAGTACACCGGTACATGAACAAGGAGAGACATCTTTTTGTTATGTTGATTCGTCAAACATGCATACATTCTATCAACGACATCCTTCTGAACATCGTCGGACAAGAGATCATCCATTAGAACAAGTCATTGGAAATCCTTCTCAATCAATTAGAACAAGATGTTAGCTAGAAACAAATGGCGAGATGTGTATGTTTGCACTCATCGTAAGTCGAACCGAACCAAAGAACATCAAAGAAGCCATGGCTAATTTTGCATGGATTGAAGCGATGCAGGAAGAACTTCACCAGTTTGATTGATTAGATATATGGGAATTAGTCGACAGACCACTATGCAAAAATGTCATTAACATGAAGTGGCTCTGGAAGAACAAACGTGATGAAGAGAATACTGTAATCCACAACAAAGCTCGTCCTGTAGCTAAGGGATACAGTCAAAAGGAAGGAATTTATTTCGAAGAGTCATTTGCACCAGTTGCTCGGTTGGAAGCTATCCGGTTATTCTTTGCGTATGATGTACATAAATCATTTCCAGTATACCAGATGGACGTCAAGACAACATTTCTTAATGGACCTCTGAAGAAAGAAGTATACGTAAATCAGCCATATGGATTTGTAGACCCACATCATCCTGACAAAGTCTACCATCTCAAGAAGGCATTATATGGAATTAAACAAGCTCCAAGAGCGTGGTATGATGATTTCTCCAACTTCTTGGTATCCAAAGGATTTTCTAAAGGTTCTATTGATCCAACTCTGTTCATTACTAAAAAAAGGGAAGATATATTGCTTGTGCAAATTTACATTAATGACATTATTTTTTGGTTCCACGAACCCAAAACTTTCTAAAAAGTTTGAAAAATGAATGCACACCAAGTTTGAAATGTCTATGATGGAGGAGCTGAAATGCTTTTTTGGAATCAAATCCACCAATCCACATGTGGTATCTTTATTAACCAAGCTAAGTATGCTCAAGAGATACTCAAAAAGCATGGTATGACGTCATGTGATAGCACTAGTACTCCAATGGCTACTAAACACCTAGATGCTGATTTGAGTGGAACTCCTATTGACCAAACGAAATATCGTAGCATGGTTGGAGCACTCATGTACGTAATAGCAAGTAGACCGGATATTGTACATGTAACATGTTATTATGCTCGTTATCAAGCGAGACCAACTGAAAAGCACCTTAAGGAGGTTAAATGGATCTTTCGGTACCTTAAGAATACTATTAACATAGGTCTATGGTATTCAAAGGACACTGATTTTGAACTAACTGCTTTTTCATATTCGGATCACGCAGGCTGTCATAATACACGTAAAAGCACATCTGGTGGCATACAATTTCTAGGAGGTGATAAGCTAGTCAGCTGGTCGTCAAAGAAGCAGGACTGCACTTCAGTGTCTTCAGCAGAAGTCGAGTATGTGTCTCTATCTGCGTGTTGTGCTCAAGTTCTTTGGATGCGAACTCAGCTCACAGATTATGGCTTTCACTTTTATAAAATACCTATGTATTGTGACTCAAAGGCAGCCATAGCCATCTCGTGTAATCCAATCTAACATTCCCGTACCAAGCACATTGATGTCAAATATCACTTTATCAAAGAACAGGTTGAAAAGGGTATAGTTGAATTATTCTTTGTCGGAACTGAATACCAGTTAGCTGACCTGTTTACTAAAGCCTTACCCGAAGATAGGTTTAAGTATCTCATCAGATGACTCAGTATGAGATGTTTGACTCCAGATGAACTAGAGGTTCTGGCAAACGAATCTGCTTGATATATCAAACATCGATTTGTACAAATTTTTATTTTTCTCTTTATTTTGATTTATAAATATTTTTGAAAAAGAAAATACAAAAATATAAAATCTAGAAAAACAAAATATAAAATCAAAAAATTTCAAAAATACCAAAAAGAATCTTCTCGACATGTCTCTTGGAATCGATAACATTTACGTACCTAGAAATGTCAATTAACATTGACACGGGTGTGTAAATGAAGTTCGAGCAAGAGTTCAAACGTTTCAAAACATGTCATTTCTAAATTTTCTCGATGACTTATGTACATTTCAGTGCATAACTCGGACCTAATTGTAAGGAAAGTGTATCTTTAAAGATAACTTATCCTATCAACGAGAAAGTCAAATATCTCGGGTCTTGGGCTCCTAGACAAAACATTTAAAAGTTTTGAGCTCTTGAAAATGGCTTATAGTTACCTCAGACTGTAATCCGGTCTCAAATGTTAGGGGAGTGTACGCCTCAGTGCGCTCACTCTACAAATAGAAGAGAAGTGTTCTATTATGTGTTTTAAATCGTTGAACATAATTTTTCAAAAAACACTTTCAATGTCAAATTATTTAAATACTTTTTGTGGTATCTTCCTAATATACAATATATTATTTGTGGTATCTTTCAAAATGTTTATCGTATTTGTCAAAATTGTGTGTTTAACACTCTATTCCTCAGATAGTTTTAACAATTAGTACAATCGTCTCATAAATGTCATTTTTATAAGTGAATCAATTTTTGAGGGGGAGCTTTTAAAACCAAAAGACTCTAATGTATTTTGGGTACATCTCATAAATGTCAATTTTATGTATCCAAAGACATTCAATGAAATTAAAATGTGGTACTTCAAGTGTCAAATTCACGAGAAGGCTGAGCACAATTTTACAAAGACCTTATCAATGTCATTTCAAAATTGTGTGCTCATGTCTTATGCACCACTGTTTACCAGGGCAATCGGAAAAATGTTCAATAATTCATGCAATCTAGTAGTAACATTTTTCTCCCCATGAAACTTCTCATGTCACAAATTTTAATCAATTCGTATGTCAAATACTAAAAGATTTAATATTTAAAATAAGGGGAGAAAATGTGATTAAAATATAATCTAGAAGAATGTGATCTTTAAGACTCTAAGTGCACAACTTCTATCCACATTTGCGAAAGAATTTCAAATCTCGATGCACATGTGTAGGGGGTATTTCAAAAGAATGAAACTCTCAAAGTGTTAAAACGTCTTGATTTCTATCAAACACTTTGATTGATTTTCAATGGTTTTATGGTTTTGATCTCTATACCCAACAACCAATTAACTCACGACGTCGATAAAGTCATAAGGTGGTTAAGGTTAGGTATAAGTCATATGATCCAACCAGAACCGGAGGGATCTATCCATGGACATTCCATAGTTAGATTAGAAGTCTTTAGGTATAATTAGAGATGAATGAGAATAAGGGAAAAATGTTGACTAAGACATGAGTTATCACTAGAACAATCACAACATGGTGATAGTAATGACATCTTGATAAACATTGAAGGGGTTGAAGAATGAAAAATAAATGTATGGATAAAGGGTGAAAAGAAAGAAGCCTTCCATGCACCTTAGGCAGAAACCGGGTCAATACATAATCAATCAAAATCACAAAGATGGTTGTTGGTATTGAAGAAAGACATCATGGACCCAGTGATGCAATGCACAACCCTTCCCAACCATTTAAGTTTCTCTCAACAGATACTTATCTCATTTGTCACAAAGATACACACGTAATCTATTGACATCTCACTCCGAGATTGTTGATATTGAATAGGTGGCAGTCAGCTCCAGCCTCTGATTACTAAAACTAAAAGTGCACAAATCGAGTTTAGAGCCAAGAGAGATCAAATCATAAATCTCATTAGGATACAATTCATGTATAACACTTGTTGTTCATCAATATATAACAATTGGTATCAAAGAGTCCTACGCATTGTCCTTGTGATCTTGCCAGAACATCAAAGTGATGCTCTTTAGTATTCACAGTGATAATGGAAATCCTTCCAGTGTCAACATCAAACAACACCGTGGTAGGTGACTTGTGAGATTCTATATGAATCAAACTTGTGCTAACTGGATATCGATATTAGTCTAGTAAATGAATTGATGACTTAATCAGACAGATAGTAACTATATGATTCACTCTTATCGTGTTGTCTGCTTTGAGACGTTCCGGTAATAAGAACATGCAAGCATGGTAAATCTAATACATCTGTGTTAGAAGATCCTATGGTTTAAGCTGGAAATCCTGTCAAAGAGGTTCTTCCAAATTGAACCTACCTGATCACAGGTTGGTCCTCACAGAATAATAGGTTATTGCAACCAAATCTCGACGAATGACAAAGCCATATTCGTCCATATCTGCTATTTATTACTAACATTCAAATGCGCGTACAAACATCGGTGTTGCAGCCCCATTCCAGCTAAGTTGGATTCATCACCACATGCTCATACTCAAGTTTTAAAAGTCAATCAATCAACATTAAGACTATTACTGCTAAACAAGAATGTAATCGGTCAGAAAGCTCAAGTTCATGTCAAATTCAGCAACTATGATAATCACGAACTTCCTCATCATCGAAGATCTTCAAAGTCAAACAAGGAATCGTCTTCTGTGGAGATTGTTAGCCTTGATGAAGAAGAGGAGTTTACAAGCTTTCAAGACGAGTATGAGTATGTCGGTCAAGAGCACAAGTTGATTAAGAAAGGCAAATCAAGATGATTCAAGACAAGGAGATGATGCAAGATCTCAAGAACTCAAAGTCAAATGATGAAGGCTTAAGATCTAGATCATAAAGCATGAAGGAACAAAGCCATTACAAATAAGAAAAGACAAAGAAAAGATCAAAGAAGGCAAAGCTCAAGAGTCAAATCAAGATCGCCTCAACATTGAGCAAGATAACGTCAAATCAAGTCGACCTCAACATTGGGGGAGATTGTTAGCCTTATTTTTATATAAGTCAAACAAGAATGTTATAGATCGTCTTTTTAATAAATAGTCTTGTATTGTAATAGGCTAGTCGGGTTTAACAGGCTTGGACTTTAAGCTAACATTGTCTATGTTTTGGGCTAAAAGCCCAACATAAGCCAAGCCCGGCCCAATAGAAAAGCCCACGAGCCAAGAAGTGGCCTTGGACTATAAATACCACCCTCCTAGCATGTTAGGAGGGTGTTGGTTACCATTTCACCTATAGTAATCTTCCAACTCTTTTCCTTCTCTCTTTATTTCTCTCTCTAGAACATCTCTCTCTCTAGTTTTATACTTATTTCATGTAAGAATGAATGGATTAGGATGGGATAATAGTATCTCCCTTTCGTAACCAATACACCGTATTCTATTCAACAGATCAATACGGCGTATTCAGTCAATTGAATACGGCGTATCGATCATCTGATACAACAACATATTTTATTTTTCGTATTCCATTCTCATTTATAGTTATATGTATTTTCTCTCTTCCGAGCCTATCTTACTGATTGTTTATCCTCTGTTTCAGGAGTGCATGACTAGGAGTTCGACTAAGAAGCTCCTTACACCTTTTGAAGAATCGGAATGAGTATTTCATTCAACAATGAAGCTTTTTAAGACAACGAGTCTTTATTATTCGAGTTCACCTAAATTCGATTTATTTTCTGATCTTGAGGATCAATGTGAAGAAGAAGTTACAAAAACAATAGGGGAACCAACTATGGAGAAATACGTGATGAAGACCTGAGAGGATTGTGGATCGGGTATTGCTAGGCCTAAGATTGATGAAAAGACCCACTTTGAGTTGAAGGGTCAATTTCTCAAGGAATTGCGTGATAACACTTTTAGTGGATCGGATAATGATGATGCTAACGAACACATTGAGAAGGTTCTTGAGATTGTTGACCTATTTTATATACCTAATGTGACTCAAGATCAAATAATGCTTTGAGTTTTCTCTATGTCACTTACTGGAGCAGCAAGTCGATGGATAAGGAATGAACCAGCTGGTTCAATTGATACTTAGGAAACTCTTAAGAAGAAATTTTTGAGCAAATACTGTCCACCTGCCCAAACTGCTAAAAATATAGAGGAAATTAATAACTTTCAACAAGAGCCTGACGAGACTCTTTACCAAGCTTAGGAACACTTTAAGGAACTATTATTGAGATGCCCTCAACATTACTTAACGGATATGCAAGAAGTGATCTTGTTTTACAAGGGACTGGATGTACCTACTAGACAAATTCTTGATTCCAAAGGTGTCATACCATCTATGAAGGCTGCTGATGCTAAGAAAGCCATCCAAGATATGGCTGATCATTCTTAAAAATGGCACAATGGAATGTCTACTAGGACTAGAAATACTGATACTTCTGAGGTATTAGCTGTTATTCAAGCTCAACTAAACAACCTTGGAAGAGAAATTAAGAAAGTAAATGAAAGAGTATATGTTGCTCAAGTAGGATGTGAATCATGCAATGGACCCCACTAAACTAAGGATTATCCACTTAAAAAAGAAGGAAAAACAATTAAAGAAGCATACTACACTCAATTTGGAGTACCATTCCCCCAAGGAGGAAGATATAGAGCAACTGCTCTGGGATTCTACCAGATAGACAATGGAAATCCTTCGTATCAAGAACGAAGACAAACAATGGAGGAATTGTTGAGCAAGTTTATGGATGAATCTAAAAAAATACATGATGAAACTCTAAATTGATTAAGGAAATTCGGGCTTCAACGGATGCTGCTATTAGAAATCAAGAAGCCTCGATCAAAGCTTTAGAAATTCAAATTGAACAAATGAGCAAAGTACTTCAAAAGAGGGGATCCGAAAGTATTCTTGGCTCAACTGATACAAACCCAAGAGATCATGTCAAGTTGATCTCGACTACTGTTAAAGTTGACACGCCCTCAATACGCCGTATCGATCCCATCTGATACGTCGTATTGAGCCCATAGAATATAATGCATATTCTCAAGCCGAATCAATCGATAATTCCTTTTCCAAGTCGATTGATTGATGATAGTAATGAATAGAAGGAGGTATTGTTTGAATTGATAGATAGGAAAGAATATGCTACTAATTTGAAGAGGTTGCTTAAGGAAAAGCCAAGAATGGGGTACCAAATCGACGCATCGACAAACACGCATGACTCGGCAATTCTCGAAGATTCTCTACCTCCAAAGGAAAAATACCTAGGGAGTTTTACTATACCTTGTTATATTAATAATATTTGTTTTAAAAAAGCCTTGGCAGACTTAGGAGCTAGCATTAGTGTTATGCCTTACTCGACCTTTACCAATCTAGGTTTAGGTGAATTAGCTCCTACTAGATTGATAATTGAATTGGCTGATAGAACAATAAAACGTCCCAAAGGTATAGCAGAAAATGTATTAGTACGTATTGATAAGTTCGTCTTTCCCGTAGACTTTGTTGTTTTAGATATGCCTGAGGATATTAAAGTTCCTTTGATCCTCGGAAGACCATTCTTGTCTACTGCTCATGCTAAAATTAATGTGTTTAAGAGGAAAATTACTTTAAGAGTAGTGGATGACAAAATTATGTATAAAAGTGACAAATCTACTAGTAACATAATTAAAAGAGTTTTTGCGTTAGGACTAAGAGAACGAATGAAACTTGATTTAGACACTATGCTAATAGGAGAAGCTTTAATTTTGAATAGATCACTTGACCCGACTTATGGAGATTATATTGAACTCAATGATCTTAATGAACCATTAGAGCTTAAGAGAAATCAAGTAGAAGACTTAGGTCCAACGGCTGAGGAAGGTGAAGTGATTGATGAACCCATAGAGGATATAGTCGAAACTAGGAATGATGACGATGAGATAAGTAATGGGATTGATGAATACCCTAGTTTTTGTTACTTTGATAGGAAGATACATATTGATTGTGCTTATAACTTACAGTTTTCATGCATGATAGGTTTTGAACATGTCAATGCTAAATTTTTTTTCCCAATTTTATCTAATAATATGATGTATAAAAACTTTTATAACTCGATAATGAAAGACAAAGTTGAATTCAAAGGAAAAATGTAGTCGGAGCTTTTATTAATGTACCTATTTTTGTTGGAAACTTTTCTGTTGTGACTGATTTTGCAGTAGCAAAAAATATAGATGCTTACCGTGATGAAGGGTTGGGTGATGTTATAGTTAAAAAACCGTTTTGTAGAGAAATATATGTAAAAGCAATGCAGTTTGATGGAATGATTACCATTTACAATGGTAACGGTGGTGTGACTTATCAAATGGCGCGATCACATCCAAGGTTTAAACACCTAACTAATGCACAATGTAACAAGATGCGACCATTGCTGAAGGTGAGTGCACATGACATGCTGAATGTAATATCGCACCCGTATCAAAAGCCAAAAAGTTTCTACAAAGGTGTCTTGAATTTGGGACCCGAATACATAAGGGATTTGAAGATTGAAGAATTGCTCACACGTGGACACGTGAGCATTCATGAGATGGAGTGAAGCTGGAAACAAGTCTAACTTAAAGACTTTTCTGTAAACAAAAGTGCTTGCCGAGAGACAACCCGGAATGTATTTTCCAATTTTTATCGAGTCTGTCTTCCCAGACTGACGATAAGGCGTATCCAACCTCAATGGATATTGCGTATTGACTTTCTGAACGTTATCCATTTTATTTTCTGCACTTAAAACTTAATTGTCAGACTTGTCGATACGGCGCATTCATTAAACGAATATAGCGTATTCGACCTCAGACCCGTACTTAGGATTTTTAATACACGTCTCAATACGTCGTATCCTGAAACATGGATACGACGCATCTACTTCCTGTACAGTTTTTATTTTTTAATTTTTAGGTTTCGTTTTCTAACCGACAATTATCCGGATATAAAATTACACTTGTTTTCTTATGATTTATACAGGAACCTTACTGGACGATTGAATGAATTTGGTGTGCTTATTTTCTAGAATTCTATGTGTGTTGTAGTCATGCTGGCATTGAGACGCATTTACAACACACATTCTTGCTCATATACTCAACATGGATGATCATACTGAGCAAATCTCAGGGGAGTTTTCTATTCTAATTCTTTAATTTCCTGTTTTTCATGTTATATTTATACAACAAGGGCTTTGTATATTTCAAGTGGGGGAGGAGAATTAGAACACTTTGCTTGTCCTTATTTTTACAAATAACATGCCTAATTTAAAAAAAATTAGCATATTTTTGTGAAATTATTAGTTACATGACCCGCACACATAACTCTAATTTCCAATTGTGAGGATTTAGCCTTACCGTTTCCCAATTTTTACCCCAAATTCTAAAAAATATGAGTGTGTCGGTGATTGTAGTAAACTTTAGAACTTGGCTTGTTATATCTACTCGAGACCACAATAATAAGCACTATTTTTAATAGATGGAGTGACCTTTCTAAACTGGTAAATTTCTAGGATTACACCAAAAAGCCTATACATATTATGATATTAACTAACTACACTGGTTAGTTAACCCCCGTATAAAGCCTTTGTTTACTCTCATTTTTAGAGTAAGATACCCCTAGAAAAACCTGCTGAGCCATTCCTTTATTTTTTACACCAAATTATGTTTCGTTACCCTTTTACACCTTAGCCTATCATGTAGATTAAGTCATTAATTGGTTGCTAGTTGCTTTTGTGTAAAGTATTGTATTTCCTGTATTCGCAGTGCGTATTTTCTATCTATGGTTAGGTCGAGAAATTGCACAATGCAATTCAGAATGTGAAAGTAGTTTATATTAGTGCTCGTGTAGTTACTACTTTCACTAGTATGATCGGATATTAATTATTCATATTTATCATGCTCGTAAAGTGGTGAAAAATACACCTTTATTCAGTTTGTTTGTTTATGTTAAAAAAAATCGAAAAACAAAAAAAATACAAAAAAAATTAAGAGAGAAAAAAAAGTGAGGTTTGTGAGATAATCGGTTCGTCTAAGCTTAACCGATTCACTTATTTATGATGATCGATTATTCGTTGGTACGTGTTATAAACCAATGATGTAAAGTCATGTTGTGTATTATTTTTAGTTGGTCAAAATATGAACCAACTAGTGTATTTTCATGTATCAAGTGGTAGATATCGCCACTAATGTTGTATAGTATGTATATTATGGATGATTGGGAGTTGGATGTTACGGGAACACCAATTAAGGATGTTTTCATGAGAAGCATGCATTGTCAAATTTATGTCTTTTTATGGGTATGGTCGGGAAAGTAGTTAGCAACACTGTTCCTTATGTCTTATATTCAGTTTGGACATTGTGAATCTATTAGTATTTGATTACTATTACAACCATTATCCACATTATTAATTCCAACCTGTTGTTCTTAACTCGAATAGGACGCTAAGCAATCACATGTGTCTCAATTCATAAAGGATTTTGTTTGTGAATGTGTGATTTTTGTCGCCCTTGATTGGTGGATAGTACTATTTGGATTAGATTATAGTTATCCCCTACACTTATATCATTACTTCATGCCTATCCTTGTTTATTTACTTGAGAATGGGGATCGGAGAGCAAATCATTGTTGTCTATTCTATGGATTGTGGTGATGTGTATAATAAGATTCTTTTTTTCTAGCCATTGATGTATTTCTTACTACTATTGGTAAGGATTACTTGATCCTATTCTTTAGCTTATTCGAGTTAAGATCTGAGCAATGGGAAGTGTCTCGGGGCTGGTCATGGATATCGTCGGAGGCGGTGCACAAGCGTATAGTCTTCTACATACATTATATGCTCCCTGTCTCACGCTCCTACATTTCTAGAATATCTGGTAACTGGACACAGAGATTGAAAGAGTGATCAACCCCTTAAACCTTAACCCATTTAATCTTTTTTAGTACTTGTTACCTACTACTATCCTTAGCTTTAGTGGTGGAGATGTGTATCCTTGCCAAGCTTATGATAGAATACTCGTCACGACCGAGCAATTGAGTGAATTACTTAAATGTTACCACATAGATTAGTTGAGTGATTTGAGTGTTTTCATTTTCCCTATTCGTGAGGTGTTTGGTTGTGTGCTAGTAATTAAAAGAAAAAGTTGCTTTAAGGAAAAATCCTAGACTTCGGTTGGGATATATTTTCATAAGTTTTCACTTGAGGACAAGTAGGATTCAAGTGGGGGATATTTGATGACATCAAATAACGTTTATTTTATAGCATCATTTATCCCATCTAAATTGCTCGTTTTACATTAATTATGCATGAATTGGTACTTAATCGTTTATATTTGTTATTTGCAATAAATATCGAGCAATTGGTGATGTTTAGTGAACAGGCACGCATTATGGAGCATAAACAAAGAGTTTAAGAAAGTCTACTGATTCTGACAACCTATACGGCGTATCATTCTAGAAGTATATGATGTATCCAAGACTTTAACGAACTAAAAGACCATTGCCTGACTTTGAAGAATACACGTATCCACATCAACGATACGCCGTATATAATACTTTGGTCAATGAAGAAGAACCAACTCGTTTTACATCAATACATCGTATCTATCAAGAAGATATGACGTATCTATGCCCTAACTTCACAAAGACATCCATGATGAGAAGACTCAATACGCCGTATCCAGAAGCTTTCATACGCCATATTGAGAGGGGGTTGATGAATATTCTAGAATATTATAATCGTGGAGCCTACGGTAAATACCTCAATACGTCGTATCCCACATCAGTCAATACGGTGTATTGACCTTTTCCCAAACTCTATAAATACAAAACCCTAAACTCAGTTTTAGGTATGCTTTTAACCATAAAGTTTGATTTTTAGAAGATCTAAAAAGCCAAGAAGGTCCAGCAACGCGCTTCAATCCATAAGGAAACCCTTGTAATTTCTATACTCTAAATACACGTTCGGTTCTTGGTATCGTTCATTATTGTTTTGTTTACCTTAATCATTCATCTATGACATTTGTATAGTTACAATGGCTATTGGCTAATACCTTTATTAGCCATGTTTATGATAATTTAACGTTTGGTTTATATTTATTTTGATTGCATCTTATTCATTGTGTGTTGTTTTATGTTTATCAATTTATACTCGTTTACGTGCTTAAGTATGCGACCTATCATTCAACTAGATCTAGGAATGCAAATAGAGTGTTAGCTAGATGCCGGGATAGCTCTCTATATCTGCAATTTATATATCTAGAGTAACAGGATCACAAATATTGACCTGTCTTTGCCTTTGGTTTAGTGAACAAGTTAGATTAGCAGGTGACCTAGGATTAACAAATGACTTTCTGATTCCTTAGGTAAAGATCTGGACAGTGGACTACTAGTATATAAAGAGCCGTTAAGCAGTAAGTTAGTAAAGTCTCAATGAGCTAGGATTCAATAAGATCACCATTATTGTCTCCTAAGATAGATTATAATCAACCATGAATACTTTATGCGGATGTGGATAATTGTGACAAAATTGCCAGGTTTAAGTTTTAGAAAGAAGTACCGCCTAAATCTAGGAATGATATATCAATAACGAGATAAGACAATCATTGCACTTATAAACTAAAACATGTGTTTTATTGGATTAAACATGGTTAGTACGTTCCCCTTACATTAGGCTTGACCGCTTCTTTATCTTCTGTCTATCAACTTGTGTGTGTTAACTGTCATCAAACTTAGGTTAGAATAACTAAAACTCGTGCCAGTCTCTCAGACTAAAAACCCTCCTTGCGTTAGTTTAGGATTAACTTAGGTTTAACGTAAAATAGAATAATTTAGGACTAACTTAGATAACTAAAATACTGATAGATTTAAGCATTAATACTCTCGCTCTTAGTGATCGACACCCTACTTACCAACGAACCTACAACTGATTGGGTACACCGCCCGTTAGTGTTATTTTTAGGTAAAGTTGGCAAGATATAAATAGTAAAACTTGATAATAAATATTACCTATGCACAACGACACATCAGTTTGCAAGAATTGAAAGATCTTACTCTTGAAGAAAAGTTAAGGAAAAGTTGTGACATCAAAGCTACAAACATCATTCTTCTCGGTTTACCAGTTGACATATACACTCTTGTGAATCATTACAAGACAGCCAAAGACATATGGCATAGGGTCTAGGAATTAATGGAAGGCACCAAGCTCACAATTCAAGAACAAGAAAGTTATATGATGATTTTGATAGATTTACGTCTGAGAAAGGAGAATCTATTCATTCATATTATTTAAGATATGTCAAGTTGATAAATGGTATGAATATAATCAAAATGAAAATGACACCCATTCAAATAAATACGAGTTTGTGAATCATATTCAGCCAGAATGGAGTAGGTTTGTTACAACAGCTAAGCAAGCAAAAGATTTTTACAAAGTTAACTTTGATCAGTTGTACGCATATCTCAAACAAAATGAAAATGATGCAAATGAAGTTCGAGCAATACGACACAGATATCCCGATCTACTTGCCTTACTTGCTAACACTCCCAATCCACCTCCATCCTACAGCAGTCAGAGATCACAATACAATCCACAACCATCAGAATACCATCCATATCCACCATATCAATCAATCTTGTCATCAACTCAACAAGTCACTCCATCACCTCCACAACAAAGCTATGAACCACTAATTTTTCCACAACAATCACATGCACCATCAACACAACTTAATTCAGGATTTGTAGTACCATCATTTCTTCCAACTGATGATCCAATGGCTAGTCTTAACAAAGCTATAATGTTTCTTAATACAGCTATTAACTTAATATTTTCACCAACAAACAACCAACTTAGAACTTCATCTAATCTAAGAACTCAAGCAACAATTCAAGATGGCAGAGTTACAGTTCAGAATGTTCAAGGATGACAATCTCAAGGTTATGAGGTTAATATAGGAAAGGGTAAAGCTACAGGAACATGGGTTATCAACATTGTTGGAGATGTGAAGGCAAATCAACCAAGGGTAATCAGGTGTTACAATTGCAAAGGTGAAGGTCATATTGTTAAGCAGTGTACTACAAAAAAGAGGGTGAAGGACTATGGTTTAAAGAGAAGATGTTACTTGCTCAAGCACAAAAAGCTGAAGTTATTCTGCAGGAAGAGCAACAATTAAGATTTTTTGGCGGATGGTTTGGAAGACTTGGATTCAGATTGTGATGATTTTCAGCTACATACAACATCCATCTTCAAGGCAGATCATGTAGATGCATTCGATTCAAACTATGATGAAGCACCTACTACTAATGCAATCTTCATGGCAAGACTTTCCCTTACAGGTTCAATCAATCGAGATGATGTTAATATAACTTATGATTCAGACATACTCTCTAAGATACCACATTACGACACTAATCCTAAGACTGATATGCTTAATCCTGTTGTTCAAGAGACGGAATATTCTGAACACTTAGTTTCCAATAATGATTCATATGATGAACTTACGAGTAACAACAATGTAATCTCTTATATTGAATATATGGTCACTATTGAAAACAATGTTGCTCAAAGTGTTCATCCTCCTAAATAAGATAATTCTATGATATTGTCTGTAATTGAACAAATGCAAAGTCAAGTAGAACAATGAAACACGGTAAATCAAGAGAATAAAAATGTAAATGAATCGTTGACCAGTGAGCTTGAACGATACAAAAGAAAAAGTCAAAGTTTAGAAGAAAGACAAAATTCTAAACAATTTTTCACATAAAGAGAAGAACATTTAGATTCTCAAATGCTAGGAATAATTATTGATCGTAATAAAAAAGTTAAAGCTTTTGAAAAACAAGAAATTACTCAAAGACAACAATTTAAGATTCTATCTAACATGCATTCCTCTCTGAAAAAAGACTTTGAAAATTTCAAAAAAGAGTCTTCTGAAAACAAGATAAGTACATCGATGAAATCTTGATTTTGGAAAAGGATAAGAAAAAACTTCAAAATATTGTTTACAACCAGGTCAAACTGTTCAAATAATGCATATGTTAACCAAACCTCGAGTTTTTATGATAATGCTCACAAAATTGCTCTTGGTTATCAAAATCCTTTATATCTTCGTAAAGCTCAACGAAAACAACCTGTATTGTATAATGCCAATGTGTTAGCTGAAAGACATGATCCAATTTCTGTGTGCGATTTTGAAGAAACACTGGTATTTGTTGACGAGAGTCGATTAAAAATGAAAGAAAAACAAAAAGAACATGATGATAAACCGATTGATTATGCAAAACTGAATAAACACTATGAGTATTTTGTTCCACAACAACAGTTGTCTACAGAACAAGTTTATTGGTCACCTGTTTCTAAACTAATTCCACCACTAGTGTCAGTGTTAGTTGAAAAACCAACACCTCCAAAAGTTTTTCCTAAAAAACTACCGACAACCAGTATGGTCAAAGAATCACTTAAAAAAGTTAAGAATCATCTTGACAAGTTTGATGAATGTATCAAAGAAAGAACTGTTGTCAATGTTGTTAATTGGGGAATGGATCACATTAAAGGTGCTTACGAAGAAGAAGTCATACCATTTGTTAAAAACCTTAGAGAATCTTTCAAACTTTTTGAAATGAGTATTTACAAAGTGGTTAATGAAATGAAAGCTATTTTCAAAAAATAGAAAACGAGGTCGACCAATGTTCCGTGGAAAAGAAATATTTTGAGATTGAGAAGAAACAACTTTTAATCAACAACGATCGACTCTTGGAAGAAATTATCTTGTGTGATGTAATGTGTACATTATTGCGTTCTTTGCATAGAGTTGATAATTGTGAAAGTTGTAAAAGTCTTAAAATTGAGCTTTTGAATCAACAAGAATCAAACAAGTCATTTAACGAGCTATCGAAACGTTTTGCAACACTTGAGGAATATTGCATTTCTCTTGAACTTTCTTTGCAACGTACTAAAGAGAAAATGATTTGTGTGAATCTTAGAAAGTACATGATGCTTTATTGATAACTGATGCCAATAATAAATCTTTTGTGATAAATGACCTGAAAGCTCAATTGCAAGACAAATCAATTGTAGTTAACGACTTGAAGCAACTGTTAGCTAAGTTGAAAGGAAAGAGTCAAGTGACTCCCTATGAAACAACATATATTGATTCTAGGTTTCAGAAGCTTGATGATGAGAACATGTCACTAACTTTTAAGGTTTCATCCTTAGTTAAGGAAAGAGAACATCTTAAGTTAGTCTACAAAAATCTTTATGATTCGATCAAGCAAACACGGGCTCAAAACAAACTTAAAATTGACTCTTTGCAACAAAAACTTGCCAATCAGATTTATGAAAATACTAAGTTAAGAGCACAGTTACAAGTGAAGTCATCTGAGCCACAACTGAATCGGAATGGTACAAGTGTGAATACTAAGTTTGCAAAACCTCCAACTTTGGGAAATAAACTTTATTCTGTAACTCTGTTTCCAAAAACTCAGTTTATTCCTAAAGTTGTTGAGAAAAATGATTTGTCAAAAATAGTCACTTCACACTTTCATACCAACAAGGTAATTGAAAAATGCACAAAAGTTCTTGCCTAAGGTCTGCTTAGGATTGAGTCTGAACCAATCAATGCGTACTTTAAGAACAATAGGGCAGTGCATCAAGATTACCTGAAAGTCACTAAAGAGCACATATAAACACTTCAGGAATTGATAGAAAAAGCTAGAGCTTTGAAATATTTAGATGAAAATCTAGATTATGCTTGTAAGTTTGCTCAACGAAAAAGAATTATTAGCGTATATTTGTGTCTCTTGCCCTTATGCACAAAGCGGGAATGAAAGTGGGCTCCCGCAACAAGTCATAGAAAAACAATAAGCCTTGCGTAGATACATCCAGAACAAACACATCAGTTGTTAATGACACACAGAAGCATGTTGTAAAGCAAAACATTCAAAAGACAGACAACACTTTGTTGCCTTCTACAAGAAGAGTAAGCTATACTTATGCTAGCGGATCACAACCTAAGAGCAATACAAGAAATGATAGGATCCAACGACCATCAAGTAGGAGCCAGAAGAATAAAGTAGAAGCCCAACATAGGAAGTTTAAGTCCATTTCAAATAAAAACAATCATGTTTTAGATTGTAATGCGAATGTTAAGAATGTTGCTTTGTCATCGAATTCTAAAAATGTTTGCTTATTATGTAATGAATGTTTGTTTTATGCAAATCATGATGCTTGTGTTGTTAAATATCTTAAAGATGTGCAAAAACGTAAAAAGGCTAAATCTGTCAAACAAAAAGGAAATATTCAATGGAAACTAAATGAAAGGGTCTTTACCATTGTAGGACATAGATGGATACCATCAGGAAGAACCTTTAACATGGTAGGAACAATGTGCCCCCTTACCAAAATAACTCCTGCTACTATAGTGCCTTCCGGGAATAAACTTCAAACCATAAGCAATCCTGGTGTAGCACCTAATGCTGAAACGAGAATGAGATATTCCATTGTTAAGAACTCCCTGATAAGAGCTCACATTAATTGCTATGGTCATCCATTCAATAAGCACAATTTTACTCTTATGAGAAAATCTGAGGTTTCGAAACGACCATCTTAAAAGTTCAGATTTCTAGGAGTAACCTAGGATTGCTAACAATATGGTACCCAATCAAAAGTTGGGGATCCAAAATCTTGTATATATTTCCATTTTTTATTTATTCTTTTTGTGCAAATTATAGAAATAGTTCTTTGGTACTTAGATTCCGGTTGTTCTATGCACATGACTGAACAACGCGACAAGCTCATCAATTTTGTTTCCAAGTTTATCGGTACTGTCAGATTAGGCAATGACCATTTTGTAGCTATTATAGGTTATGGAGACTTTCATATTAGGAGCATTTTAATTTCAAAGGTTTACTACGTTGAAGGACTTAGTCGTAATCTATTCTCCGTTGGGCAATTTTGTGATTCGGATCTTAAAGTAGCATTCAGAAAACACACTTGCTTTGTACGTAACTTAGAAGGTGATGATCTACTCTCTGGATCTCATAGATCTAATCTTTATACAATCTCAATGGAAGAAATGATGAAGTCGTCTCCAATTTGTTTACTCTCCAAATCCTCGAAGACAAAATCTTGGTTATGGCACCGTTGTTTGTCACACTTGAAGTTCAGGACTATTAATCAGCTTGCAAAACAAGGTCTAGTCAAAGGTTTGCCCAAGTTAAAGTATGCTAAAGATCACGTGTGTTCAGCGTGTCAAATGGGTAAAAGCAAGAAAGAATCCCACAAACCCAAACCTGAACCAAGTACGAATCATACGCTTCAAATGTTGCACATGGATTTGTGTCAGATAATGCGGGTAGAAAGCATAAATGGAAAGAAGTATATCTTGGTAATCGTCGATGATTATTCTCGGTTTACGTGGGTGAAGTTTTTGAGAACAAAAGATGAGATTCCGGAAGTGATAATCAAAATTTTGAAACAAGCTCAAGTAAGTCTACAAGCAATGGTGAGATATCTTCACACAGACAATGGCACGGAATTTGTAAATCAGACATTAAGGTCATACATAGAAGATGTTGGTATTACACACCAAACTTCAGTAGCAAGAACTCCGCAGCAAAACGGTGTCGTTGAAAGGCGTAATCGTACGTTGGTAGAGGCTGCTCGCACTATGCTCATCTTTTCCAAATCTCCGTTATTTCTTTGTGCAGAAGTTGTTGCCACCGCTTGCTATACTCAAAACAAATCCCTTATCCATACCCGATACAACATGTTAGAGACTGCAAACCAGATCTCAAGTTCCTTTACGTTTTTGGTGCATTGTGTTATCCAACAAACAACAGTGAGGATTTTGGTAAACTGAAGCCAAAAGCATATATTGTAATCTTTATTGGTTACTCACCATCCAAAAAGGCTTACTGGATCTACAACAAAAGAACTCGGCTGATAATGGAAACAATTCACATACAATTTGATGAACTTACCCAAATGGCTTCTGAACAACACGTTCAGGACCCGAAGTTCAGTCTATGACTTCTTGACACATCAGTTCAGGACTCGTACCTAATAGTGCCCCTTCAACATCCAGCAATCCACCATCTAAAAAGGATTTGGATATTTTGTTTCAACCTATGTTCGATGAGTACTTCAAACCTCCACCAAGTGTTGTATCTACAACCCTTTCTGCTGCAACTCTACCACCAGATACAGTCGGGGTAACTTTATTAATTTTTATTGACCAAGATGCACCATCTGCAAGTACTATACCAAATATTGAAACAATTTCTCCTCCAATCTAGGATGCTAATGTTGAAGAGCCAAATCATGAAAACGAGGATGCAGAGTTTGACAGTGATACATTTACCAATCTATTTGCTCCTCCCGATACCAGTTCTACTGAGTCATCATCATCAAGGATTGTATACACTTCAAACATGCATACTTTCCAACAACCACATTCTCACATCCGAAATGGACGGAGGATCATCCGTTAGTTACAATTATTGGTAATCCATCAAAACCTGTTTATAGAAGACGTCAACTCATTACCGATGCCATATGGTTCTATTTTCATGCTTTCTTAACCAAAGTCGAGCCGAAGAATTACAAAGAATCCATGAAGGAATCTTGCTGAATTGAAGCCATGCAAGAGGAGATTCATGCGTTTGAAAGACTTGAAGTATGGGAATTAGTACCAAGACCATCCAATGTTAAGCTTATCAACCTAAAGTGGATCTTTAAGGTGAAACTCGATGAATACTGATGATGTGTTATTTTATACACTATTTCGGGGTCATTTAACCCCCGAAATCATGAAAATATCTCTATTTATCATGCTTAATCGTTTCTTTTTGTCATTTATTTAGAAGGCATTTAAAGGAAATACACATGACTTGGACTCAATTTGGGAAGAAACAAGACAAGATTGCAACTCTACATGAAGATAATCAAGATTTGGCATACAGTGCGTGGAGACGGCGCACAATTCCTTGTCACGACGTCAAAGTCATCAAGAGATGACGTCAAGATTTCTTATGATGGTGTCAGAGTAGCCGACACTGAAGAAGCCCAAAGAAGATTCTACGGGTTGACGATGTCGCAATTTACAAGCGACGTCGTCGCGCCTTAATCTATATATATACAAACCCAAGTTTTTGTGTTTTGTGTGGAAAACTTTGGAGGATTGAACCTATCCTTTGTAGATGCGTTTTTAGACAGTTTTTAGGGTTTTATAACCCTTATGTAACCACCATAACTTCATGTTCAATTGAAGTGAAGCTCTTTATTCCTTTTAATCTTTCGATATGTCTAGGTATTGTTTTATTAATTGTTCTTCGCTTTCAATTAACATGCTTGGCTAAATATAATATGTGTTTGCTTATGATTGCATGAAACCTAGTTGTTTATCTTTTCTTATTGCTTCTTGTTAATGATGTGCGCGTTAGGATTTAGAAAACTAGCTTCTTAATTGCATAGTGAAGGCGTCTAGAGAAACGCAGCTAGGTTAGAGGATACCCACGCAATAGTCTTCAAACTAATTTGCCATTTAGGTGGATTATGAGTTAGGTGTTTAATTATTTAAATACTTACACATTCCATTACGAGGGTGACGATAATAAAATTGGAGAAGACAACTAGGGAGTAGTGCATGATTAGGTAAACACATTTGTTTAACTATACGAGTTTTCCTTCACCTTTACTTTTCTGCAATTAGTATAGAATTATGAGTAGTTAATTAGTTTAATCAAAACCCCCTTCAAATCCGAGATTTTCATTGCTTTCTAAAACAATCCTTCAAAGAAATCAAGGCCTAAAACAATCCTGTAGTCATCCAACGACACAACCGTAAAAGTTAGTTTGTTAGTCCACTTATCAATATAAACTTTTACCTTGGCTATCCCGTGGATCTGTTTCGGTTTTGAATTTACGGTCTTGATTGTCCCATTTTCACAAGTGTAAGTTACTCCCAATTGTTCGGCCTCTTTTACATCCAAGAAGTTATGGGTAGCACCTGTATCGATGAGTCCTAATGTCTTCTTGTCGTTTATCGTCAATTTCGTAAAGAGTAATCCATGTTCCTTTGTGTCGACTCCGGATAACATTTCTCTTAACGACCCAAGACGTCTAATCGACCCATTTCTTCTTGAGGCGACTCTTCTATTCTCGGGCTCATCTCGGAAACCAAGGTATTGATTGCTTTCCGACTTGGACAATCCCTTGTCCAATGAGGTCCGTCACAAATAAAGCATGGCTTCGGAGGGGATTTGGACATATTCTTTTTCTGAAATGGCCTTTCGAACTTTGGAACCCCATCTCTACCATCCTATGGTCTCTTTGTCGGGATTCTTTTCGCGCCTACTTTGTTTATCACTGGTCTTCTTGGTCGGTTAGAGTAATCAACAATTGATTCTGCTGCCGCAGTGGCATCATCTAGTGTCTTTACGTTCCTTCTATCAATCTCAATTCGTGCCCATTATTTTAATCCGTCTTTGAAGTATAATAGGGCATCTTGATCTGGTACATCAATAATTTCCAATAAAACAGTAGTAAACTCTTTTATGTAGTCGGTAATCGTACTTGTGTGGCGAAGTCGCCTTAGTTTAGCCTTGGCTTCCGAGTCGGCATTGTGGGGGACGAAATGTTTTCACAACTCTGTCTTGAACTGGTCTCAAGTGTTGAGAATGCATATTCCTTTCTCTCATTCGTGGTGTTTCCTTCTCTACCATAGTTGGGCCGATTCACGCAGGAAGGCAGGGACATTACTTATCTTGCAGCATCCTCTACTACTCCCATCGCTTCAAAGTATTGTTCAAGACCAAACAAATTTTTTCCACTAAAGTAGCATTTCGGGTGCCATTGTACATATCATGTTTTTGGACCTTTAAAGGTGAGAAATGCGTACCTTGGCTACCAATAGTACTCGCATCGTTAGGCCCCTTTTTACATTGCTTGATTGCATTGTCTATCTTCCACAAATTTTCTAGCGCTCAACAGGTCTTGGGGCATCTTTTCGATTTCTTTCTTGAAATCTGAGCCAAGATTTCGAACTAAGGTTTTCGCTGCGTCGATTACTTCCGTATTCTCTTGAGTCGTCATTTTAACAGCTTCATGAAGCGAGTCCAACTGTTCCTTCATTTCAATGACATAGGATTCTAAGGCGGTAACTCGTTCTTAAATACTATCCCCTAAAGCTCCCTCATCGTGTAGAGGCTTAGGGGGTCGAGACTTGCTTCTTGCTTTGTCTCTCTTTGCGGCATCCTTCTTACGATCAGTATTACGTCCACGGGGTTCATCTTCATTTGGTGTTTTAACACCATCGCTTGGATTCTTTTCTAAGACTTTTTTGCCATCATGTTCCTTCCAACGGTGTAGGAATAGGTTCTTAACGTAGCTCTGATACCACTTGTCACAAGACCAATTCTCAATGTCTGTGTGGCACTTGACGACTTGGTTTTAACGTCTAAGTATGCCAAAATATATGGAAGTGACCCGGTATGAACACTTGCAGATTTTAGTGAAGATACTCGATATATTATAGCTTGAGAACTTTGGTACAAAGTGAAGTTTACAAATGAGAGATTAATTATATTTATACTTAAGGCTAATCTTTTAGAATCTTCTATAATATCTATCTTGGATATTTTCAAGGATTAATCTAGATTATTTCTATATTAATCCTTATAAGTATCTAAGATATTTTCATACAAAATATCTATAGATATTTTACATAAGTAGGTTTCTAGATCGATCTAGAGTCGCCGAGTCGAGGTTTTTCTTGGTGTAAGACTAATTCGTTTTGGTTCATAACATTTGGCACTCTTTTTTTTCCTTCTCGCACGTGAGCCAACCATCCCCACAGTAGGGTGGCGCGTAACATTAGGGGTTTGCCGATGCTCATCGGTGATCGATGTGAGTAGTCTAAGTCCACCTTTTTTACTTATGAGCTGATCAAGTTGAGCTTATAAACCTTAGACGAGTCACAAGCTAAGCCAAACACCCCACACCTCTTATGACTTTTTTTGTTCTAACCAACTAATGCATATATGATCTAATTTTTCAAGTTATTTCTAATTGTAATTTAATCCGCGAAACCCGCAAATCTACAATGTATACTTCAACGTGTGACATAATAAATCTAAAAGAACATCCAATACAATAATATATTCTTCATCAAACCCGCAGTCTTATCTCATGATTAAAAACCTTTACGACCAACTAAATGATCTTTATTAGCATATTCCATCTCCAATTACACTTCAAAAAATTAAGTACACTATATAATCTAGTCTACACATACAACATACGTACATCTAAAGACATTTATTATGGTGAATTTATGAAAAAGTCTAAAAAAACAAAAATATTTATGTTTTATTTCAACTATAGTAGACATTCATTTCATGTCTATATAGCATGAATATGTTCTAATTCTTGAACCTCTTTATAAATTTAATACATTTGTTAAATAAAATATCTTATAAAATTGTAAAGGTTCATAACTATAATGAATGTACGTTTATAATAGTAAAAGGTCTAAAATTTATTGATATTTATATAAACCAGAAAAAAAAGAAAGTAAAAAAAAAAAAAAAAAATGAAAAAGGGGGCTTGAGCTGTTAGAAGAGCCAGCCGACCTGAAATAAAATCCCGAAAACACCCTTAATCTAAAGCCACTGTGACCCGACACAACGCAAGGGCAAAAGCGTAAATAAACAAAAATCCAACGCATCTCCGATCATAACACTGGGAGGCGCTACCATGGCTTCCAATTAACCACCTCCAATTTTATTTTATTAATTCAACCCCCAAATCTTTATATAAACACACAAAATCTTATTAAAATTATTATTAATCAATAAATAAACCAACAATAAAAACGGTAATTAATTAATAGTAATAATAATTTTTATTATCATAATAATAATTAATAAAAAAGGTCGATCAGCACCCTAAATTAACGGATTTTAGGCGCGATTTGGTGTTAAAGCTGAAGGTATATTTTAATTCGATCTCGTTATTATTTGATTGATTTTTAATTTATATAATTTATGTTTAATTGATGTTATTAAGTTATGAATTTGTGTTGATTTGAGTATTAGGGTTGTATTTATTGATTAGGTTTATGTAGATGTTTGAATTGAGATCATGAGGTATTACTTTTTGTTTCAATTGGATTAAGTTAGTTAATTCTGTTATTAGTTTGTTTTAATTGATTGATTTAGGAGGTTTGAATACGAAGCTGTTGTTTTTCAAATTGCGGTTAGTTAGGTTTGGTAGTGATCACCTTGGCATTTGAATTGTTTAAGTTATTGAAGGCGAGATGTAGTTTTTGACATTTGTTTAACTATCGCGCGTGATCATGAATCATTGTTTAAAAGGAACAGAAACTGGAGTTTAAATGTTTCGGCATTTTTGTGTGTTGCATGCTCAGGAATCTTAGTAACTCGTGTAAGCTTGAGATCTACTTTTAGCAAGCTCTTGCTTATCAAGTAGCACTATATGAGGCTTAAATAGTCTACTACATCTCAGTTATACCATAGCTGCCAAATCTGCTATTATTACTTACGCCCGTGAACCCCTAAATGATATGTGCACATCCTTCTTCGGATGCAATTTTGAATCATTTCTCTATAGTAGCCGAATATCAGGAAACAGTGTATGCTAATTCACAAAGCATAGATAGGATGCATCATGCACGTAACTAATCTTTAGAGATTCAAGAATTTATCTGCTTATATAATAGATTGAGTGCTTTGGGCTAGACACTACATCCTGTCCCTTACCGTGGGTGCAATGCAAATGTTATAATTTCTATTCTATATACCGTCATGATTCAGCTGAACTTTACTTTCACACCTAAGATTTAAAGCTTTGGTTTTTGCCAATTGCAAACACCCAATAGGGCAATATGAAAGTGAGATACTTCAGTGTCTTTCCTATTTGATTTGACCAATTGATGAGAATCTAAGGACTGTGTCATTTTGTGAATTGTTAGGTTTCTTCTTTTGGCCAGTGTTACTTTTGGAATTCACTTCCATGTGCTGTGACACTACAGTCTTGTCATGCACAACTGTGTTTACGAGCCTTGTAACATAGAGACTGTTAATAAATTGATGCAATGGCATCATCTGGTAAATTCGACTTGTCATCTGCTAGCCCGGATAGGCCACTGTACAATTCTGCACAGCGCGGTGGGTCCTACACACTGGACAGATCATCCAGTTTCCGCGAGAACATGGAAAACCCAATCTTATCATCCCTTCCAAGCATGTCAAGAAGTACCTCAACCGTGACACAAACGGATGTGACCAACTTCTTACAATGCTTACGGTTTGATCCCAAGGCAATGGCTGCCGAGCATAAGTTCAACCGATATGGGGATTTTAAGCGACTTGCCAGTGCTGTAATTGGTTCACCTGATCAGTCACCTTCTGGTTCTTCAAAGGGAAAGCTGCCTAATTCCTCACCTGACGATCTCAAACGATTAAGGGCCGGTCTGCGTGAATCATCCATCAAAGCAAGGTACATTCTTTGTTTATCTTTGTTGTACTTCTGGGTTCATAGATGTGTTATTGATATTTTTTTATATTCTAAATCAGGGAACGGGTGAAGATTTTTAGTGAGACCTTATCCGTGGTCAACAAGTGTTTTCCAAGTATTCCTTCGAGGAAGAGATCACGGCCAGATTCTCTGCCTGGTGATCGTGCTAGTGGTTTACTCTTGAATCGTTCACCTATGGGGGCTGGTGTTGGTAAGATGGGCACCCAAAGTCATTCCCCTGCGCATATGTTCGACTTTGAGCAGCCGAAGGTCGAAGAAAGGGGTAAAAGTGCCATTCCTAACAAACGAACGAGAACTTCATTGGCTGATCAAAGGGTTCGTTTTTTGCATCTTATTCCCTTCTCATTTATCAATGTTGGTGGCATTGTCAATTTTTTTTGTACAATTCTCAGTTTATTTTATCCTCACATCTAACTTTTCTTATCTAGTTGAAAGTCGCCTTGGCTTTTGCATGCTGAAATAATACATTAAATGCACGCGCACACACTTACATCGTAAACACTCACCCTTCATTTAAACAAGAGTCATTCAGAGCTTTAGACAATTTAACTTAAGGTGTGATAAAAATAAAATCAGTCATTTATTCTTAACTGAAAATAAACTCCCTATAATCATTTTGTCTTTGTCTTTTACCTTTTACGTTTACTCTCACGTTTTGTTACATATTTTTTGTTATTTATGCAAATCTCATTTGGGAACTTTACTAATATAGGCGGAGGTTCGACCTAATACTCCTGCTAGATCATCAGGGAATTTAGATAGGGATAAAGAAGCGTTAAGACTACCCAACAGTAATGCTACTCAGGGTGAGGATCGACCATTGTCCATTGTAACTGATGGTTGGGAAAAGGCAAAAATGAAGAAGAAGCGTACTGGAATAAAGGCTGATGCTGCTTCAAGTCCAAGCTCATTGTCAACAAAAGCTGTTGATGGATATAGGGAATCCAAACAAGGAATACATCCAAGGCATCTTCCTGATGCCATGTCAAGGTTAAATGATTCCCAGGGGTTCAGGTATCAGTTCGCATACCTACATCTTACACATTGATGGTGTTTAGTTTTTGTGCTTGTGGTCAATTGTGACATTATCTGTTTGTATGTATTTATCAATTGTTTGATGCTTGTAAATATTCCTTTCACATGTATTGTTCCATGTAGAAATATGCGTAGAGAATTCTTATGGTACATTTTGTTTTTATTTTGAGTTATGTATATTTCTTTTCATTCTAGAAACAGTCTAATACATATCGTAATGTAGGCTAGGAGCTGCCAATGGAGTAGCTGGAGGCGGAAAAGCTGAGGGGCCCACCCCACAGGCAAGTGTGGGCATGCGTTCTTCCATCCCTAGGCCTGATCAGGAGAATTCACCCCTTATCCATGATAAAAGAGATAGAAGCACTAGTTCTGAGAAAGAAAGGACAAACCTCAGATCAGTTAACAAGTATGACACTCATTCTAATATAATTTGTACTCACAAGTCGCACCATATTCTCATTTTTTCATTAATTTTATACGCAGCTATGAATTTGTTTGTATTATGCTTAAATACTTGTTCCTTTTTCTCATTTGTTTCCTCTTTTGAATTCACATCCTTATCTTTACAAGGATAGGCATAAATAATTAGAAGTCTCATATTACCCCCAACAAAGTTAGCATCACAACCTAGGATAAAACATTCAATGGTTGAACAGCGGGTAAAATTGTCATTCCGCTAAATAAAAGTTGTATTTATTACACTGTCCTTAAACTTTTTTGTGTAGTGGACATTCATTTTGGGACGAAGTGAGTATGTTGAATCATCTAGATCTTATAATCTTCTCATTATGACAACCAGGTCTAATGTTAGAGATGAATTCATATCTGGTAGTCCTACCTCTAGCACAAAGCCGCATACGAATGCTCGAGGTCCAAGATCGGGGTCAAGTGTTGTCCGGAAATCATCCCCGGTGGTCCAACGGGCGACTGCTTCCAGTGATTGGGATCTGGTTCATGGTACAAACAAGAACCCAGGAGCTTTTGGCTCCAGTAATCGAAAACGTACACCCTCAA
Organism: Tanacetum coccineum; assembly: GCA_026074375.1. Classification (NCBI taxonomy): domain Eukaryota; kingdom Viridiplantae; phylum Streptophyta; class Magnoliopsida; order Asterales; family Asteraceae; genus Tanacetum; species Tanacetum coccineum. The sequence goes on from BQNB010010300.1 coordinate 58,413, forward strand.
CACGGTCTCCATCTCCACCAGTAGCGCAGTGGGCTGATCGCAGGCCCCAGAAGATATCACGTACAGCAAGAAGAACCAACCTTGTCCCTATTTTATCTAATAGCGGTGAAGTCCCTGCTTTGGATACCAGTGATGTTACTGGTAGTGAAAGTGGGTCCGGGTTTGCTAAACGGTTTCCTGCAAATTCTCCTCAGCAGTTTAAATCAAAAGGCGATCCTTTCCCATCATCAACGTTATCGGAAAGTGAGGAGTCGGGTGCTGCTGAGATCAGATCTAGGGATAAGGGCAAGAAATCTGATGAAATGGAAGACAAAGCCGAACATAATGTTCAAAAGATGTCCACGTTAGTCCCGCCACCAAGAAAAAATAAGATGGTGAACGGGAAAGATGGTGATGGGGTTCGTAAACAAGGAAGAACGGGGCGGGGTTTTGGTTCTGGGCGGGCTGTTACACCGTCAGGAGAAAAAAATCGTAACGTGGGAACTGCAAAACAACTTAGAACTGCCAGACTTGGTTTCGAAAAGTCTGAAAGGTAACTCTATTTTAGTAGTTACTTTCTTACATGTTGCTGATGTTATATTTATTTATACTCATATTGGATGTTCTATTTTACAGCAAGTCAGGTAGGCCTCCCACTAGGAAACTTTCTGACCGTAGAGCTTATACTCGAAAGCATACCGCAACCAATACTGCAGCAGATTTTCTTGGTATATGAAATATTGACTTTTAAATGATGATTTCCTATATATACATGCATACCTATATGTATATCTGTATACACATTAATGGCAAAAGCCTTGAATTGAATAATCTTTCATGAGACATGATGCAATCGCATGGAAAAAAAACTTGTCAATTTTTTTCTATATGATAATAGTTTTCTAAAGTTGGTATCTTTTTATTGATTTCTGTCAGTTGGTTCTGATGACGGACATGAAGAGCTCCTGGCTGCGGCTAATGCGGTTATTAAACCTAGTACTGTTCTAAATGTCTCTCTTCTAATTTTATTGTTTGAACACTAGTATCGCATTATTCTAATGGCTAGATTGGTGGTTGCAGGTCATGCTTTGTCCAGTCCGCTCTGGTGGCAGATGGAACCACTTTTTGGTTTTGTATCCGATGTGGACATGTCCTATTTAAAGCAACAGGTGTGATTTTTTTTCTTCTTTTTGGTGTTATGTAAGACAAAACATGAATTTACCTTATCCTTTGACACCTTTTAACATGTATTTTATGGTGTTCTTACCTTCTCGCACTGGGACGTAAGTTTTTGGAAGTTATTGTCAAGCCGTCATGTTTGCTATACTTTCTTTATACAAAAAACATAGAAATTGAACCCCAAGGATAAAAAGACAGCATTAGATGTTGTAAAATACAGCTATTAGTTTTCTTACTTTTCTCTTACACAGGGAAGCACTCACATAAACCCAGCACTTCTAGATGTAGATAGTTCTGGTAAACTTGCTAATGGAACGAAAAACGTATGTATTGAACCAAGTCCCAAGGGAACTACTATTCCTGCGGAAATTCCTCTTTGTCAGAGACTCCTTGCTGCCTTAATTTCAGAAGAAGGAAACGACGAGCTTAATGATGACCACAACAAATACAATGTATATGGATCTGGATTTGAGTTTGAAACAGATGTAGAAAGCAATGCCTTCAATCATCAGTCATTGCAAAACTACGAACTTGGTGGATATAATACTTCCAATGGTCGTAGGATAAATTCTACTCTGAGGTCTTGTAAAGAGTCAGTGCACAGTCCGATAAATAACCATACAACTGGTTTTGATCAATCCTACAATGGTCTAACTTCTGATCTAGCAAAGACGCCCAGCACAACCTTTTCGGAATACCAGTATGGTAATATGCCAATAAATGAAAGACTTCTTGCAGAGATTCAGAGTATTGGCATCTATCCCGAACTTGTGGTAGGTGCTTTCTTATCCTCACTTCCATATGTTCTTTACCTCTGTAAACTGATACTTGCAACCCTGCTCGCAACCCCAAGTTTCTGACTAAATATTATAAGATTGATGAGTTATTTTATACATGGTAAGCTTTCAAATACAGTACTTACGAACGCAAACACTTTCATTTGTCCAGGCTGATTTACCACATAATGGGAGTGAAGGCATTGGTGGAGAAATTCGTCGACTTGAAGAAAAGCACCATGAACAGGTAGAAATCCTGTGCCAACTCAAAATTGAAAATATTATTCATCTTTGTTTTTAAATCGCTTGAACCATGGCTACAGCAAGTCCAGAATGTACTATTTTGTTATCTTAGTACTATTTTCTTTGTTTTACTATGTAGTTTTTCTTTATTGTTCGATTGAAATGTCCCCACATAAATACGAAGTTGGATTTATTGTAGTTATCTTTGACTACATCAACAGTAGTTCTACTTGTGGCACCATCGTCTGTTAAGCACAAACATCTTATCTTTGTTTCTAATCACTGTCCTGTTTGCTAGGTGACAATAGTTATATGATGTGCGATTTCTTACAACACACATGCATACTACATCCAAATTCTAACTCATTTTCACCAGTATGAAATTGCATCTCATGATCTAGTTGCTTAACAGGTTTCCAGGAAGAAAAGCTTGCTTGAGAACCTTTTGGAGACCACTACTGAAGCAAGAGAGCTGCAATTGAAGTAAAGGAGCTCTTTTTTTCCTTTTTCTTTTCTCTTTTAATGTCTCACCAAGTCACTTTGGTCTTTGTGTTCACGGGGATTCTTATATGAGTATTTGTGTGTTGTAGGGAATTTGAGCAACATTGTCTTGACAAACTCACTGCAATGGCTTATCAAAAGTACATGGTAATGTTTATTGACCACTATCTCTAATGACAATCTGCATTATTTAACACACATATACATGGACTGCGAATATGTCTGATACCTGGTATTCTGGATATAGATCATGTGTTTCATGATTTTTAACTTTAATCAGCAGATAACCTTACCAACATGTTCCTTACCAAGTCAACAGAAAATACATATTCTCTTCAATAAGTTTTTGCATGAACCTTTATATAGAAATGCCAAAGTTTATGATTTTGATGTTTCTTTTGTCTGTCAATCAATATTAAACAGAGTTGCTGGGGACCTCATGGACCTGGGGGTAGAAGTGGTGGTAGCAAAATGGCCAAGCAATCTGCTTTAGGTTTAGTGAGACGGACACTGGGTCGGTGCCACGAATTTGAAGCAACAGGCAAAAGCTGCTTTAGCGATCCACTATATAAGGAAATGTACTGTTCCGGATCATCATACTTAAATGACGCACAAGTAGATGCTTCTACCGATGGTGGATTTGGTAAAATCTATGGGAACTCCATAGAACGAGCTTCAGGTACTATATACTATTGATGAGTAACTAACATATCTACCATCTTTTATTCTTATGTTAATACAGATGGTGATATTGGTGTTCTGTTGTAACAAAGTAGGTGCACAGCAAAGCCCTTCGGTTAACAACCATGACATATATTCGTTGGATGAATTTCAATCGTTGGATCAAACTATTGGCAGAGACGATATATGGTCAAGCAGGGTCAAAAAGAGAGAGTTGTATCTTGATGATGTCGTTGCTGGTACTTCTCCAGGCATTGGAGCACCAATTTTGAATAGTGCAAAAGGAAAGAGGAGTGAGAGGGACAGAGAAGGTAAGGGGAACAGCTTATCCAGAAATGGAGGCCCTAGAATTGGCCGACCTGCATCTGTTAATGTTAAGGGTGAAAGAAAGAATAAATCGAAACTGAAGCAGAAAACAACTCAATTGTCTGCTTCTCTCAATGGCCCCATTGGAAAGATTTCAGATCAAAATAGAACATCATCTTCAGTTACGAAGTCCTTTGATATGAAAAATAACAGTGTCAAAAATAAGGATGACTACAAATCATTGGACGACTTGGAGGAGCCACTTGACTTTTCTCACTTGCAACTGCCTGAAATGGATGTTCTTAGTGTTGGAAATGATCTTGGTGAGCAAGGGCATGACATAGGCTCGTGGTTAAACATTGACGATGAAATATTACAAGATGAAGACTTTTTGGGACTCGAGATCCCAATGGACGATCTATCAGATTTGAATATGATGGTCTAAAGTTGATAATGTTGTATAGACATGTTCCGTATACCACTTACAGATGAAACATAACCGCTGGTATCAAGAATATGTACATCCATGTTCAAGTGACATTCCAGCCCGTGATTGGGCTACAGATTATTTTCAGAACCCCTGAAAGAGTTGATACATCTGTGGACAGTTTGGATGGTATGGTTTTTGCTGCTATTTAAGATAGTGACTTAGTTTGTAAAAATCTTTTTGTTCTACGTATAAGCTAGTTTGTTCTACTCACTATATCTTAGGAAACACGATTTCTGTTTGTAGCATTTAAAGATCAGGGGACAATACCCCTTGTACATACGAATTATGTTCTCAATAAAATCAGTTCATTCATATCATAGTCAAGTCAGCGTTGTGTACGGGTGTATATGCGTGTGTATATATCCATATAATGTTTATCTTCATGTTTTTTTTCTTTGCCTTCGAGTTTCTACCATTATCTGGTACAGCTACACTTCCGGGCATGATGCACCATTTTTCTGTTCTGGCTGCAATTTGAAGAACTACTTATTTCAGAAGGTAAGTATCTCTTTCTTTCAATGCAATAGATACTTTACAATTTTTTTTTCTTCTGAAAATGGCTGATTAACCGTGTTTTGTTCTAAAAGTATATATCTACTTTTAATCTACTTCTGGAATTCAATGGTGATGTTATTGCAGGTATCATTATCAAGTGTTTGATTGTGTCGGTTCAGATCCGTTGAGCTCAGCTTATCGACATCTGATTTTATCCTTTTACTTGTATTCTTTTTTTTTTGAACAGCGGTGATTTTATTGAAACTAGCAAGGAGCTAGAGAAGACTCACAAAGTTACAGATCGAAAGTAAGAAGAGATGGGTTTTGACTTTTACTTGTATTATGTATTTTTGACAGTTTGGGGAAACAATCAGTTTGTCTATGGTTTTTTTACCATGCAACTTTTTAAGTATCAAAAGTCATTTCTTTGTTTCATCAATAGCTATATTTTCGTATCTCTCAATAACCTAGCAAAACAAATATAGGCCCCAAAAGTAGGTTAAGAAGCAACATCCGTACAACAGGAAAAGTTTGATAAACATACTAGAACGATACCCAATCTTGCCTAAGCGAGATATCGGGGATGTAGAATATAAACATATCATACCCTAACCTTGGGTGGTATGGGAGAGGTAGAATGTAGACATATTATCATTGGGTGAAATCCGAGAGCAAGGAGAGCTAACGTAGTGTTTGGTACGTCGCAATGAGAGTTGGAATGGAAAACACCATTACGACAGAATGAAAAAATCATGTTTGTTTACAATAATGGAATGTAATGACTTATTGCATGCAATCACTCATTACATCAAAAACCATCATTTTCATTCATTAGGGACCCTTTGTTTTTTTCCATTACGTCTTGGAATGGAATGATAATTACATAAAAACCCTTTATTAATTACCCATCAAACAAAAAAACATATTTAACAAAGTCTATTTTAGTCTTTTTATTATCGATTACATTCCATTTTATTTTTGCAACCAAACATAATTACAATCGTAATGCGTCATTCCATTACTTCATTTATTCCATTACGATGTTCATTTCATTCCGTCACTACTTCATTTCGTCATACCAAACAGTCCCTAAAAGTTTAAATAAAGATAGACATGTAATATTGTTTGATAATGGGTATCGGATACACGTAAACTACGACTATTGAGCCTATTGGGGCACACGCGTTAAACACATAGAGTATGTTTTACTTCACGATAATATTTAAATAGTCGTTATTTACCGTTAATTGTTTAACTAACTATAATGAATATTTAAATAATAAACAAAGGGACTAAAACGAACAAAAACCCGAAACCCAGAGGGAGCCCCTTTTTGGCCCAACCCTCAAAGAGATCTAGAAAGTGGGTGGTTCGTTCGTTTGAGAGAGAAAGAGGAAGAAAAGGAAAAATAGTTTTCTTATTCTACAAGAATTGGGTTAGGGTTGAGAGCATATATAAACCCTCACCCTACACCTCATTCTTTATTCATCACTAATTCCATACGACACAAAAACAATACCAATGCTTTCGGTTATGTTTTTCTCTACTGTTCGACATATATGATATATTAAATTGCCAATATGATATATGCATGCAACTGATTTACCATAAATATTGCCAATTGATCATTATAATATTTCACTTTTCACGCGTTAATGCAATATTATATTCCATGTCAATATGATATTCCATGTGTTATGAAAAGTGATTTTATTTTATCATATCTAGTCTATACAAACCAAGTCAGACATATGCCCTTTTTAGGGTATCCGATTATGGGTTTCGTTTCCTTGTCCTCCTAGTTCGACAACTACATAAACCCGTTTAAGTGATATTTGGTTTTGGTTTTTGTTTTGGTTCGATCGCACAAAGGTACACCAAGGGGTGCGTTTGGTTCGTTCGATTAAACACGTGGTGTTTGGTTCGTGAAGATAGACTAGCAATCAACTCATACTCGGTTGAGGTGTTTGTGTGAGCAACCGTAGAGGCAGTAATTTAACTGCTTACTTGTTTCAAGTTCAAGATCAAGAGGTAAGTAATTATTTACTTTTATGTTATAATTATTTACTGTATTAAGTGTTAATTCTATGTGCATTAACTAGATCCATTCCGTTGCGTACTCGTAGCTAAACTTAGTACATAGATTGTCCAAAGTCCCAACAGTAGCAACAGGATCAACCGTTTTGGCATTAGGCGTTACACTTTATAATTATATCATGGTTCATTGTTCACAGCCTAGATTTTTATTCCATAAACTTTGTCTGCTGCGCTTAATATTTTATTTAATGTTTTCTTGCAAATATGGCAAAGATTATGCAAATCCTTGCCATAATTAAATAAAATTTGTAGATCTAGATCTTGAATTACTTTTGATTGCTAAAAAAGGAATAAAATTAAATTGTAGTTTAGTATGTACAGTTTCCTTTAATTAAATACACTATATATTAATTAAAAGATATTGATTTAATTATGGAACTAAAATCTTTTTTTGAAAACAAGATCTTTTACATATTTAGTCTGATTGTTGTTTAACCTATCCGGCCATAAGCCCTACTAATCACTCTCGTGATGAATGGTGCGATCTAGGCACATTAGATGCAAACCTAGTGAGGTTCGTAGGTTCTCCAATTGGGGAAGACTCGCTAGAGAACTCGGATTTTACATGTTTACTTGTTAATTTAATGTCATCTTATGTATTTGTCTTATGCATAATTTACTTGTTTACTCGTCTACACGCCTAAATTGTATGCAATACGGACTAATACCTAAAGAAAGATGATATTAAAACTAGTCTATTAATTACACGTTTAAATACATGCTCATTGTGACCTATTATTTGTTTCGTGCAAAATTTGATTTTTGAGAAAATTAATAAGACTATAAAATATGAAAATTGATTTCAAGATTAAAAACTGGACGCTATGGACTCATGGGAAGTACGGCTCATCCACTAGAACAAACTACAAGAGAAGTTTAAGGAGGAATTTCCTAAAGAACTCAGGTTTTTAATAAGCTTCACGCTGACCTGATTCTCCGCTTCTTTGTGCGTTCGATTGGAGTTACCGTGAACCATGGCATGTCACTACAGTGTCATTATTAAAGGTTTTTAAAATCAGTGATACAAAGTTGTTTTGCATGCCTCTTTGTACACGCAATTTACACATTTATGTGCATACCCCTTTGAAAATTTTAAGTCTATGCCAGCCAACCAAGAACACGTGCAATTGGTTTGACCGCTTTGGTCAGACCTTAGGGCCCTACCAACCCATGGCGAATTTCGTGCTCTGGTCAGACCTCTGACGATTTTTGCAAGTTTTTTGCTTGGTCGACTTAATTCGAGTAGGCTTGGTCATACTTGAGACCCGAGCATAAGAATGATACTAAACATCTCTTAACATATTACTAATGTTTGACAAGTACATAAACCAAAGAGTTGCATTAAATGCAATTAAACGCTCGAGCGCTTACCCTTGCCCAATTTTTGTTTTCGCCCTGAGTCAACCATTGTTAATAAGTGGGAGGGTCAAGTAGGATCTTAATCTTAATTACTAAATTAAGTAATTATCGAAAATACTGAAATTGAACTTTCTATTTCTAATTAATTGAGTTATTGCAACTACTTCGTAAACAACAGTTTTGTTTTTCTCATAAAAGACAAACATAGTCCATTTTCCTGGTAAGAAGAGTGAGACTTACTCCTATCTCTTCTCATTGGTTGACAAGAATAAGATAGGATTATAATTGAAAATTTTCAATTACAATTAAACTCATTTACTGTTTTCCCCCCCCCCCCCCTTTCATTACCCTCTTTACGCTTTGAAATAAGTTGAGAGAATAAAACATTTTTGATAACTAGAGAACATTTGTCTGATAGCTACCAAAATAAATAACACTGCACCATGTCACGATGTATGAGTTAAACCGCAACGAGTAAAGATAAATTACTAGCAGGATCTTCTAGGTATTTTTCTTGAACCTCACTTCATTCCTTATAGTGCTAAACACCTTTGTGGCTAGGCAGACCGATTAAGGAGGAATTGCATGCTAAAATGTTCAAGTTAATGAAAGCATGAATGGCTAGTCCCTCATCTACATAGTAGAACATCCATATACTCTGTTCAATACCTAAGTACATTGCTACTTGTAGGCATTCTAAGAGAGTATGAAAGTAAATAAATCGCTATTTGCTTTCTACTGGTGATGTAACACTTACAATGTTGACAAATCCAGTGGGAGCTTTGGGTTTTACTACTGAAAAGACATTCATATAAGGTAGTCATTTTAGTAGTAGCTAGCACGATTTGTTCCATGTAATCCGCCCCATGATTCATGTTCTAGCTTGCTTAAAATAACTCATAACTTTTACCGAATATGAACAACACAAATGTTTAAGTAAGATTGCATTTTATTTTTTATGATAACAGTCCCATATCTGAGGTTGCTTTCCCGAAATAGTTATCTACATAGAACTAATATCCACAATTCTAATTAAACATTATAGTTTTGAAATCTACTTGTATTATCTATGACACTATCAAATTTTTTATACAATCGAGCGCTTGTCGTATGTTTACCTTCATAATGTTGTCCGACACAAGTAGGCTAGAAATCTTAAGTATTTGTCAATGAACAACATATAACGATATGATTATTGGTTTCTCTTGACCGCAAGGTACGGAAGCTAATCATTTACTAGGACTTGAACACACAAGATGTTTGTTGTCCTATTACAAATTAAATGCCAAGATATAGATTGTAAGCCTACTTCAACCATTTTGACTACATGTTTTAGTCAATATAATTAAGGTTAAATATATATCATAAAACATGAAGTATTAATATAACTTGAAATTACAATTGAACTCAAGAGCTTGCGTTTATAAATTACTTTAGTTAGGAATATATATATGTTCTTATTAAGACATAATTATAAAGTCCTTGAATTAATCAATGACTGATAACATAAAGTAAGTAGTAAAACTGTCATGTCTTCTTGTTAACACATTAACATGTGGTCCTTGAATTATTCAAAGACTAGTAACGTATACTTGACATGTTCTGTTTTCTTGAAACACATGAACATAGAGTTATTGTACTATTCAAAGATATATACGTTATAGCATGCATTTGGTTTTAAAATACTTTGTATTCAATTTGGCTTGACCCAATTGGTGAGTATTTGATCCAAAGAGAATTAAGTTATCTAAGGAATTCTGATGGAGTCTCACAATTCCAATACTCATATAATACCACATCATTATGGTATGTTTATTGTGTTGAAACAAACGATATTCATATTGTTTGATTAATGATAACTTTAATTGCTCTACCTCCAAAATCTATCAAGGTTAGAATTTTGCGTGTGTCATGGATACACTCAATAAAGTTTCAACCTAGAAGGTATTCAAGACATTATCTATTTATGGATTGGGATGAATCCCATTAAGTCTTGATTAAAGTTCTAAAATTTGTTAAAATCTTATGAAGCATATTATTAACAAACTAGAGATGAGAACTGTAAAATGTATTTTGTTGTCCCAATTAAGAACAATTTATTGTTGCTTAAATACTTAGTATTTAGAGAAGCAACTTTTCTTACAAAAGTAAGTGGGAGCATCTACAAATCTTGAAGATATTCAAGAACAAAATACACAACCTTCTGAATTCACTTGCTGATGTCATACTGAGGTTAAATATGAGAATGTCAAACCAAAGTATAATGTAACTCTCATTCATAAATCCGTAAGGATGCTTCATCAATGGAATGATATTTTTATATCATTGTTAAGGAATATTAGTTAAAGGGTCATTATAAACCTGTTAACTAATAAGATGAATTATCAAATCTTGGATCTGATAAATATCTTAGAATTATGAATAAAAAGATGCAGTCCTTAAAAGGCAATTGAAGTTTTAAGCTTGATTGATCTTTGACCAAAAAGTAAACCTGTGAGGTTAGAATGAGTTTCTTTTGAAGAAAGGCTCATAAGGACAAAATTGTATACATGTTAATGCCTGACTGATGACAAGAGTTCTTAATCTTACTCAAGCAATTGACTATGATTAAATCTTTCTTTTCTACACGCATTAATTATATAAAGATAACTAATTATCATACATGATTTATTGAATCTGACATATGACGAATTAAGGATCATAACTTTTTCCTTAATATGACAATTAAGTTTTATAACTTTTCCCTTTATGGTTACCTTTTGCGAGGACGGTGTGTAATCAAAAGGTTATGAGTTTAAAATAATCTTTATAATGTATACAAGATAATAGAATCTAAGTGTGGATTGAATCATGCATCTAGGAGCTGAGATCTTATGTTTAATCACAATATGATTTCTGATTAAATTAAGATAACTCCTGAGTACACCTGATATCAAGTGGGAGCACTATGTTTTTCCTTAAAATTCATATGTCGTGTAACATATTGAAAGCATCATTCCATCAAAGCTAGATGTTAATTCTTGAGATTGGAATGAAACTTCACTTGGGATTTTAGGATAAAACAAACGACATTGGAAATAAGTTATATTAAGATAAACGATGCGGAAAAAAGTCCAACACACTGCAATATATCATTGAAGCAAGTCTTAAATGATAAATTCATTTTTGTTGATATAATTTGTTACATGGATGGAGACAACTGTGTTTAAAACAAATGAACATTATTATGTATAAATTATATTGTTGTATGAGCCTGGTTGTATACTTTTGCATGCAGAGCAATATGAGGCTAATCAACAACAGTATCTAATTAGAGTATTTAGAATAACAATCTCTAATTGAAGAATTTAGATGACTGTAAAATGACAAATGTTTACGAATTATATAAGGCATAATATTGTTTGTGTACAGACTGATGCTAGAAAATAATCAATTCTAGTTGAAGAAGGATTTCATCATTTATGATAAACAGCTAACTAGATATGCTCAGCTAAGAGCATGTGCATTACACCATTAAAAGAATAAGAAAACTTTTACATTTTTAAGAAACTGTAAAGATATAGTCTGAGATAGGTATGTTTTTACTTTCAATACCTTATAAAAGGTACTATTAAACCTTGTCCCATACAATGACTCTTGCAATAGTAATGCCGTGAACAATAAGACACTCACGTATTATTCAAATCTTCACAATATGTGGAATATGAAATAAAAAAACCAAGTATTCGAAACTTTATCAGATAACTATTTAGCTGCCTTGTAAAGGAAGAGTTGAGAATGTTAGAAACATTGGACTTCAACTTGCTAATTAGTTTCATGCATATCTGTTTTAGTATTTGGATAATTAGGATTGTAAAACAATTTTTTACTTTCTGATGAATGAAGATACGTGGTATTTGTCATTCATACATATAATAATTGTTATCCTACATTTGCATGTTTAATCCTTAAATGATTTTATCATTCTAAATATGTCCATTGCCGGTTAACAATATGGAAATATTGTTATGTAAGGCAAATTTAGTGTTGGCTATATTCTTTGGATATATAAGATTGTTCCCGCCAAACCATGTGTATTCACAAGGATGCATAATTGGATACCCCCGACCTTCGTATAATTACTTTTGGATCATAGTCATGAGGTAAATTCAAAAATTGGTTTAAAAGTCGTCTTTAGACTTGAGATGCAAGCAAGTTCTGCATGTGTGGGTAGAATGTAGACATATTATCATTGGGTGAAATCCGAGAGCAAGGAGAGCTAACGTAGTGTTTGGTACGTCGCAATGAGAGTTGGAATGGAAAACACCATTACGACAGAATGAAAAAATCATGTTTGTTTACAATAATGGAATGTAATGACTTATTGCATGCAATCACTCATTACATCAAAAACCATCATTTTCATTCATTAGGGACCCTTTGTTTTTTTTCATTACGTCTTGGAATGGAATGATAATTACATAAAAACCCTTTATTAATTACCCATCAAACAAAAAAACATATTTAACAAAGTCTATTTTAGTCTTTTTATTATCGATTACATTTCATTTTATTTTTGCAACCAAACATAATTACAATCGTAATGCGTCATTCCATTACTTCATTTATTCTATTACGATGTTCATTCCATTCCGTCACTACTTCATTTCGTCATACCAAACAGACCCTAAAAGTTTAAATATAGACATGTAATATTGTTGGATTATGGTAGTCGGATAGCACGTATACGTTACGAATATGTGAGCCTATTGGGGCACACGCGTTAAACACATAGAGTATGTTTTACTTCACGATAATATTTAAATAGTCGTTATTTACCGTTAATTGTTTAACTAAGTATAATGAATATTTAAATAATAAACAAAGGGACTAAAACGAACAAAACCCGAACCCGAGGGAGCCCCTTGTTTGGCCGAACCCTCAAAGGTTCTAGAAAGGGGTGTTAGGTTCGTTTAGAGAGAAAGAGGGAAGAAAAGGAAAAATAGTTTTCTTATTCTACAAGAATTGGGTTAGGGTTGAGAGCATATATAAACCCTCACCCTACACCTCATTCTTTATTCATCACTAATTCCATACGACACAAAAACAATACCAATGCTTTCGGTTATGTTTTTCTCTCCTGTTCGACATATATGATATATTAAATTGCCAATATGATATATGCATGCAACTGATATACCATAAATATTGCCAATTGATCATTATAATATTTCACTTTTCATGCGTTAATGCAATATTATATTCCATGCCAATATGATATTCCATGCGTTATGAAAAGTGATTTTATTTTATTATATCTAGTCTATACAAACCAAGTCAGACGTATGCCCTTTTTAGGGTATCCGATTATGGGTTTCGTTTCCTTGTTCTCCTAGTTCGACAACTACATAAACCTGTTTAAGTGATGTTTGGTTTTGGTTTTGGTTCGATCGCACAAAGGTACTCCAAGGGGTGCGTTTGGTTTGTTCGATTAAACACGTGGTGTTTGATTCGTGAAGGTAGACTAGCAATCAACTCGTACTCGGTTGACGTGTTTGTGTGAGCAACCGTAGAGGCAGTAATTTAACTGCTTACTTGTTTCAAGTTCAAGATCAAAAGGTAAGTAATTATTTACTTTTATGTTATAATTATTTACTGTATTAAGTGTTAATTCTATGTGCCTTAACTAGATCCAATCCGTTGCGTACTCGTAGCTAAACTAGTTACATAGATTGTCAAATCCCAACAGTAGCATCACGAGTCAACTCGTTTTGGCATTAGGGTTACACTTTTTGAATTATATCATGTCATTGTTCACGCCTAGATTTAATTCATATAACTTGATCTGCTGCGCTTGATATTTTATTTAATGTTTTCTTGCAAATATGGCAAAGATCATGCAAATCCTTGCCATAATTAAATAAAATTTGTAGATCTAGATCTTGAAAACAATTGATTGCTAATATTGTAAAAAAAAATTAAATTGTAGTTTAGTATGTACAGTTTCCTTTAATTAAATACACTATATATTAATTAAAAGATATTGATTTAATTATGGAACTAAAATCTTTTTTTGAAAACAAGATCTTTTACATATTTAGTCTGATTGTTGTTTAACCTATCCGGCCATAAGCCCTACTAATCACTCTCGTGATGAATGGTGCGATCTAGGCACATTAGATGCAAACCTAGTGAGGTTCGTAGGTTCTCCAATTGAGGGAAGACTCTCTAGAGAACTCGGATTTTACATGTTTACTTGTTAATTTAATGTCATATTATGTATTTGTCTTATGCATAATTTACTTGTTTACTCGTCTACACGCCTAAATTGTATGCAATACGGACTAATACCTAAAGAAAGATGATATTAAAACTAGTCTATTAATTACACGTTTAAATACATGCTCATTGTGACCTATTATTTGTTTCGTGCAAAATTTGATTTTTGAGAAAATTAATAAGACTATAAAATGTGAAAATGATTCAAGATTAAAAAATCTAACTAGACGTTATGGACTCATGGGAAGGTACGGCTCTTCACTAAACAAACTAAAAGAGAAGTTTAAGGAGGAATTTCCTAAAGAACTCAGGTTTTTAATAAGCTTCACGCTGACATGATTCTCCGCTTCTTTGTGCGTTCGATTGGAGTTACCGTGAACCATGACATGTCACTATAGTGTCATTATTAAAGGTTTTTAAAATCAGTGATACAAAGTTGTTTTGCATGCCTCTTTGTACACGCAATTTACACATTTATGTGCATACCCCTTTGAAAATTTTAAGTCTATGACAGCCAACCAAAAACACGTGCAATTGGTTTGACCGCTTTGGTCAGACCTTAGGGCCCTACCCATGGCGAATTGCGTGCTCTGGTCAGACCTCTGACGATTTTTGCAATTTTTTGCTTGGTCGACTTAATTCGAGTAGGCTTGGTCAGACTTGAGACCCGAGCATAAGAATGATACTAAACATCTCTTAACATATTACTAATGTTTGACAAGTACATAAACCAAAGAGTTGCATTAAATGCAATTAAACGCTCGAGCGCTTACCCTTGCCCAATTTTTGTTTTCGCCCTGAGTCAACCATTGTTAATAAGTGGGAGGGTCAAGTAGGATCTTAATCTTAATTACTAAATTAAGTAATTATCGAAAATACTGAAATTGAACTTTCTATTTCTAATTAATTGAGTTATTGCAACTACTTCGTAAACAACAGTTTTGTTTTTCTCATAAAAGACAAACATAGTCCATTTTCCTGGTAAGAAGAATGAGAATTACTCCTATCCTTTCTCATTGGTTGACAAGAATAAGATAGGATTATAATTGAAAATTTTCAATTACAATTAAACTCATTTACTGTTTTCCCCCCCCCCCCCCTTTCATTACCCTCTTTACGCTTTGAAATAAGTTGAGAGAATAAAACATTTTTGATAACTAGAGAACATTTGTCTGATAGCTACCAAAATAAATAACACTGCACCATGTCACGATGTATGAGTTAAACCGCAACGAGTAAAGATAAATTACTAGCAGGATCTTCTAGGTATTTTTCTTGAACCTCACTTCATTCCTTATAGTGCTAAACACCTTTGTGGCTAGGCAGACCGATTAAGGAGGAATTGCATGCTAAAATGTTCAAGTTAATGAAAGCATGAATGGCTAGTCCCTCATCTACATAGTAGAACATCCATATACTCTGTTCAATACCTAAGTACATTGCTACTTGTAGGCATTCTAAGAGAGTATGAAAGTAAATAAATCGCTATTTGCTTTCTACTGGTGATGTAACACTTACAATGTTGACAAATCCAGTGGGAGCTTTGGGTTTTACTACTGAAAAGACATTCATATAAGGTAGTCATTTTAGTAGTAGCTAGCACGATTTGTTCCATGTAATCCGCCCCATGATTCATGTTCTAGCTTGCTTAAAATAACTCATAACTTTTACCGAATATGAACAACACAAATGTTTAAGTAAGATTGCATTTTATTTTTTATGATAACAGTCCCATATCTGAGGTTGCTTTCCCGAAATAGTTATCTACATAGAACTAATATCCACAATTCTAATTAAACATTATAGTTTTGAAATCTACTTGTAATATCTATGACACTATCATATTGTTTATACAATTGAGCGCTTGTCGTATTGTTTACCTTAAATAATGTTGTCCCGTACACAAGTGGGAGAAATCTTAAGTGTGTGCAAGGAACAACATATAACGATATGATTATTGGTTTCTCTTAACCGCAAGGTAAGGAAGCTAATCATTTTACTAGGACTTAAACACACAAGCTGTTTGTTGTCCTATTACAATTAAATGTCAAGATATAATAGTAAGCTACTTCAACATTTTGACTACATGTTTTAGTCAATAGACTTATGGTTAAATTAAATAATCATAATTATGAAGTATAAAATTAACTTGAGATTACTATTGAACTCAAGAGTTTGCGTTCATAATTACTTTAGTTAGAATAATTATGTTCTTGTTAAGACATAATTATAAAGTCCTTGATTTATCAATGACTCATAACATAAAGTAAGTAGCAATATTGTTATGTCTTCTTGATTAACACATGAACAATAAGGTCTCTGAATTATTCAAAGACTTATAACGTATACTTGACATGTTCTGTTTTCTTGAAACACATGAACATAGAGTTATGTACTATTCAAAGATATATACGTTATAGCATGCACTTGGTTTTAAAATACTTTATATTCAATTTGGCTTGACCCAATTGGTGAGTATTTTATCCAAAAAGAATTAAGTTATCTAGGGAATTCTGATGGAGTCTCACAATTCTAATACTCATAGAATACCACATCATTATGGTGTGTCTATTGTGTTGAAACAAACGATATTCATATTGTTTGATTAATGATAACTTTAATTGCTCTACCTCCAAAAATCTATCAAGGTTAGAATTTTGCGTATGTCATGGATACACTCAATAAAGTTTCAACCTAGAAGATATTCATGACATTATCTATTTATGGATTGGGATGAATCCCATTATGTCTTGATTAAAGTTTTGAAATTTGATAATATCTTATGAAGCATATTATTAACAAGCTAGAGATAAGAACTGTAAAATGTATTTTATTGTCACAATTAAGAATAATTTATTGTTGCTTAAATACTTAGTATTTAGAGAAGTATCTATTCTTACAAAAGTAAGTGGGAGCATCTATAAATTTTGAAGATATTCAAGAACAAAATACATAACCTTCTGAATTCACTTGCTGATGTCATACTGAGGTTAAACATGAAAATGTTAAACCAAAGTATAATGTAACTCTCATTCATAAATCCGCAAGGATGCCTCATCAATAGAGTGATATAATAATATCAATGCTGAGGAATATTAGTTAAAGGGTTATTATAAACCTGCTAACTAATAAGATGAATTATCACATCTTGGATCTGATAAATATCTTAGAATTATGAATGAAAAGATGCAGTCCTTAAAAGGCAATCGAAGTTTTAAGCTTGATTGATCTTTCACCAAACAGTAAAATGTAAGGCTAGAATGAGTTTCTTTTAAAGAAAGGCTCATAAAGAAAAAATTATATACATATTAATGTCTGACTAATGATAAAATTTTTTTGATCTTACTCAAGCAATTGACTATGATTAAATCTTTCTTTTCTACACGCATTAATTATATAAAAATAACTAATTGTCATACATGTTTTCTTGAATATGAAATATGGCAAATTAAGGATCATAACTCTTTCTTTAATGATTACCTTGCGAGGACGATGTGTAATCAAAAGGGTTATAAGCCGATATTTGTAATATGACAATTAAGTTTTATAACTTTTCCCTTTATGATAACCTTTTACGAGGACAGTGTGTAATCAAAAGGTTATGAGTTTAAAATAATCTTTATAATGTATACAAGATAATAGATTCCAAGTGTGTATTGAATCATGCATCTAGGAGTTAAGATCTTAAGTTTAATCACAATATGATTTCTGATTAAATTAAGATAACTCGTAAATACACATGACATCAAGTGAGAGCACTATGTTTTTCCTTAAAATTCATATGTTGTGTAACATATTGAAAGCATCATTCCATCAAAGTTAGATGTTAATCATTGAGATTGGAATGAAACTTCACTTGGGATTTTAGGATAAAACAAACGACATTGGAATAAATGTTTATTAAGATAAACGTATGCGGAAATAAATTCTAACACAATGCAATATATCATTGAAGCAAGTCTTGAATGGTATATTTTACTTGATATAATTTGTTACATGGATGGAGACCTTGTGTTTATAACTAAGGATTCATTATGTATATATATTATATTATGTATGAGATTGGTTGTTACTTTTGCATGAGAGCAAGATGAGCTAACAACAACAGTATCTAATTGAGAGTATTTAGATCACAATATCTAATTAGGAGAATTTAGATGACTGTTAAATACAAATGTTTACGAATTATATAAGGCATAATGTTGTTTGTGCACAACTGATGCTAGAAAATAATCAATTCTAGTTGAAGAAGGATTTCATCATTTATGATAAATCTGCTAACTAGATATGCTCAGCTAAGAGCATTGTTGCATTACACATTGAAGAATAAGAATACTTTACATTTTAAGAAACTATAAAGGTGACTGTCTGAGATAGGTATGTTGTTGAATTCAAATACCCTATAAAAGGTACTATTACCTTGTCCATGCTATGACTCTTGCAATAGTATGCACGTAAACAATAAGACACTCATCTTATTATTCAAATCTTTCACAACTATGTGAATTTGAAACAAGTGTTCAGAAAGTTTACTCAGATAACTATTTAGCTGTCTTGTAAAGAAAAGGTTGAGAATGTTAGAAACATTGGACTTCAACTTGCTAATTAGTTTTATGCATATCTCTTTTAGTATTTGGATAATTGGGATTGTAAGACAATTTTTTACTTTCGGATGAATGAAGATACGTGGTATTTGTCATTCATTCATATAATAATTGTTATCCTATATTTGTATGTTTAATCCTAGAATGATTTTATCATTCTAAATATATCCATTGTCGGTTAACAATATGAGAATATTGTTATGTAAGGCAAATGGAGTATTGGCGGTGGTTCTTTGGATATATAAGATTGTTCCCGCCAAACCATGTGTATTCACAAGGATGCATAATTGGATACCCCCGACCTTCGTATAATTACTTTTGGATCATAGTCATGAGGTAAATTCAAAAATTGGTTTAAAAGTCGTCTTTAGACTTGAGATGCAAGCAAGTTCTGCATGTGTGGATATCACTTTTTGATTATAAGTCAAACGCTATCCTGAATAAGGTAGTTCATCAAGGTTATTTTGAAGTAGATGTAAGCACATTCTAACAACACTTGTAGATACAATAAAGAATTTTGTTCCTCTTATTGTTTTAAATCAGAAAGAATACCATGGCGCCTCTCCATAATTAATAGAATAATTGTAGGCCGTACCAAAGGTAATCCAAGATGATTCTTGATACATAATTAATTCTATACGAGAAACAAAATGTAAAACTATATGGAATGAGTTAGGAAACATATCCATGTTTAACCGTAACTGAAACAAAGGGATGAAGATTAAAGCAAGAAATAAACAACGCATTAAAAGCCTGCGATTGTTCTTGAAACTATTATCTCATAATATTCCTAATGTAAAAATAATTGTGTGGGTTGCTAGACTTTGCCAATTATAGGTATAAGTGTTAGGTGCTACTTCAACTCCCAAGTGGGAGCTGTTGGATTATGATAGTCGGATAGCACGTATACGTTACGAATATGTGAGCCTATTGGGGGCACACACGTTAAACACATAGAGTATGTTTTATTTCACGATGATATTTAAATAGTCGTTATTTACCGTTAATTGTTTAACTAAGTATAATGAATATTTAAATAATAAACCAAGGGACTAAAACGAACAAAACCCGAACCCGAGGGAGCCCCTTGTTTGGCCGAACCCTCAAAGGTTCTAGAAAGGGGTGTTAGGTTCGATTTGAGAGAAAGAGGGAAGAAAAAGAAAAATAGTTTTCTTATTCTACAAGAATTGGGTTAGGGTTGGGAGCATATATAAACCCTCACCCTACACCTCATTCTTTATTCATCACTAATTCCATCCGACACAAAAACAATACCAATGCTTTCGGTTATGTTTTTCTCTCCTGTTCGACATATATGATATATTAAATTGCCAATATGATATATGCATGCAACTGATATATCATAAATATTGCCAATTGATCATTATAATATTTCATTTTTCATGCGTTAATGCAATATTATATTCCATGTCAATATGATATTCCATGCGTTATGAAAAGTGATTTTATTTTATCATATCTAGTCTATACAAACCAAGTCAGATGTATGCCCTTTTTAGGGTATCAGATTATGGGTTTCGTTTCCTTGTTCTCCTAGTTCGACAACTACATAAACCCGTTTAAGTGATGTTTAGTTTTGGTTTTGGTTTTGGTTCGATCGCACAAAGGTACACCAAGGGGTGTGTTTGGTTCGTTCGATTAAACACGTGGTGTTTGGTTCGTGAAGGTAGACTAGCAATCAACTCATACTCGATTGACGTGTTTGTGTGAGCAACCGTAGAGGCGGTAATTTAACTGCTATTTGTTTCAAGTTCAAGATCAAGAGGTAAGTAATTATTTACTTTTATGTTATAATTATTTACTGTATTAAGTGTTAATTCTATGTGCCTTAACTAGATCCAATCCGCTGCGAACTCATAGCTAAACTGGTTACCTAGATTATTAAATCCCAACAGTGGCATCACGAGCCAACTCGTTTTGGCATTAGGGTTACAATTTTGAATTATATAATGTCTTGAATGTTCACGCCTAGATTTAATTCATATGCTTGATCTGCTGCGCTTAATATTTTATTTAATGTTTTCTTGCAAATATGGCAAAGGTTATGCAAATCCTTGCCATAATTAAATAAAATTGTAGATCTAGATCTTGAAAATTAATGATTGCTAAATATAAAAGGAATAAAATTAAATTGTTAATTTAGTATATATGTTTCCTTTTATAAAGATCACACTATATATATAAAAGACATTGATTTTATTTATACACCTAGACTTTATAAATCATCAACCAATCCCATACTTGGCCGATGTAGGATCGTAACAATACCCCACGCTTTGAAGAACCAACGTCCTCGTTGGTCACGGTTGACACCCCTCTTTTAGGTCCAAGCCACCACTCCATAGGCCACCACTCCGAGTTCGTTGGTCACGGTTGACACCCTTCTTTTTTCGGGTCCAAGCCACCACTCCATGGGGCATAGGCCACCACTCCGAGTGTTGGAACCTTGAAAGATAGGGCTAGCTCTGATACCAATTAATATGAACCTATCCCATACTAGGCTCGTATCGGTTCATAAGTTAGGTGTAGAACTCACTCCAAAAAGCTAACTCAAAGGAGGAAGGGACACCTAAACTTTATAAACCATAAACCAATCCTATACTTGGCCGATGTGGGATCGTAACAATGAGTGAACATCATTTGTTACAAGAACGTTCAACAAACGAAGTGATGTTTTATTAAGTTTGAATCAGACTTCTTCTGTTCAACTCAAATATATATTTGTTAGAG
The DNA here is from genome assembly GCA_026074375.1 of Tanacetum coccineum. Taxonomy (NCBI): domain Eukaryota; kingdom Viridiplantae; phylum Streptophyta; class Magnoliopsida; order Asterales; family Asteraceae; genus Tanacetum; species Tanacetum coccineum. Next base: position 80,132 of record BQNB010010300.1, read on the forward strand.
TGGGGGGTACGCCGGCTGGTAGGCTTGACGCCAAAGAACCAGCCGAGGAAGGAGAACGGCGCACGACTAGGAAGCACGAAAACGCCGCAAGGAAGCCGTGTCGCGTTTCTGAAACGCCGAGAAACGGTGCAACGCCGGGAAATGCGAGGAAATGCCGAGGAAACTTCCCCGAGAAAAGTGGAAATGTCCCCGAGAAAAGTGGAAACGTCTCTTTGTTTAGGGTACGCGGATCTATATATAGGAAACGTTTCTAGCCCAAAAAGTCACGTTTCTTCAATAGATCTGAGATTTTTAATTAGGTAGAAAGCTTAAGGAAGAAGATGTATTGGAAATAATGAAATAAAAAGCAGATGTACTCGTGGTCACGTAAAGGAGAGAAATAAACCAACTTTTTTTTAGAAACAGTTGGTCAAATTATTGACATTAATTTACATTTTCTCTTTCAAATTAACTAGCACTATTATTTTGCTTCTCCACTTATACAGTAAGTATCAATTCTCTGCAACTATGTATATCATGTACTAGTAGTTTTGTTATGACTAAAGGATTTTAGGGGTAAAAAAAGCTACTTTTTTTATTACTCTTTTATATTATGTGTAATATTTTTTTGGAAGACACTTTGTCATATACTTAAATATTATAAAACACATAGACGTTTCCCCGCCGTACCCGTTTCATGTTGCCGTTTCCCGGTACCCGTACCCGTCCCCATGCAACTTAGGCGCACGATACCGTCCTTGGCGCCGTTGGGGCTCGCGCCGTAATTAACAGCCCTCACGTTTGATTTTTTTTTGTTTGTTGTGTGTTTATTTGTGTATGTGTTGGTGTTATTGTGTTTGTGTTTGGTGCGCGAGTTGTTGTTTTTTTTGTTATACCTCAGGAAGAAGAAGCAGGGAAGAAGATAATAAAAAAAGTTTTTTATTTTTATTTTTTTTATTTTAAAACTTATTGTTATATAAGTTGACATTATTACTCTCTTATAGTGTTTATTTCTTGTTTACGATTATGCGTTTTATTTCTATTAATGTAATGTGTTTTAATTTTAATGAAGTTTATTTTATTTATATTTTGTATGTTTTATTTTATATAAATTGATAGTAGAATTCTTAATATTAACACCAGTAATCAAACCATTTCCCACTGCTTCCTCAAAAGCATTATGGAGACCTGCCAATATGTGGTGCCAAAGGATTTCTGATGCCGTTGTGGTTTTTGCTGACGTGACACCACTTTTTGACACTTTTTTCCAACGGCACGAAAGTACCCAACACTCTTATTGTTATTGGATAAGACCGTTTTGATTTACAATGTAAGCACTTTAAAAAAAATGAAAAAGAAAAAGCAATAAAGTTTATGAAATATTTAATTGTTAAGTGAAACATATTTTGGTAGCGAAGTTGTTTGTCTTATTGCACTCAATTATGGTAAACTTGATTGTAGAGAGAAATTTCTGACATGACAGTTATATAACAGTGATGCATAAAGTTTGAAAGTCTCCTTATTACACTCAGCTTAAAATCGTTTCAAATTCATGTAAAAGATATAAAGTTAATCCGATATTAGTTTATGTTACATAAACTCGTCTTTTTAAGCGTCTCTCCGCAATGCGTGGTGTTATATGATCCTCGTTTCAACTATTACAACGACACCTAATAATCAGGAGCAATTGTAAACAATGAAAAGATTGTTCAGACAGATGTGAAAAACTCTATATGCTTTTCAAACATTCTAGTTCCCGAAATGTGTTTGATATAATATAAGCTATTATAGTACCACTTGTTGATACAAATAGATCTTAGACGTTCCTGTTGGCAGGGGCGGACCTATGCCTGAGCCACCTGTGGCACGTGCCACACACGATTGCTAGCGACGGAGTGCAATTTTTTGTGTTTTTTTTTTGATTTTTTGAAAGTGCTACACCCATTTTAGAGAACAAGATCTATTTGAGTTAGTGTTTTTAAAGGGGGGAAAAGATGAGTTGAGATTGAAGATGATGAACAGTACTAGTATATTTGTTCTATTTCACTTTTAGTAGACGTGGGTGGCCAATGGCCATAGATTCGGGTATTTCTTTTAGCAAATCACTTTTTTTTATAGGGAGTAATTAGTTTTCCATTATATTTTTAGATTCATTACTACCCATATAGTAATGAAAGTATCTTTAATCATATGTCGTATGTTTTTAGTTTTATGACTTTATTTATGATTCAATAGATTTATATTGTTTCTGTGCTATATTTTAAACGAGGTCATTAACCATCGCGCTTGGCAGGTAATTTTAGCTAATATCTAAAAATTTTAAATCACATAAATCTTTAATCTTTTAAATCACAAAACATGTGAGTAAAATCATTTGTAAAAAATTATGTCACAAAAGGGAGGTAAAATCTTGGATCCGTCACTGCACGCAGAACCACCTTTGTTTCAAATTATAGTTTTCTTATTCAGGTGGATCATTTGCACGCCGAACCACCTTCAATGTTCAGTGTTTGGTATGCCGGGCGAACCTACACACAAGCTATGTGTGGCACGTGCGATGTGAAAAACAGGTAGGGATTCTCTACAATGACACTGTAGACCAATTGAAAGGGATGTAGCCTTTGTTTTGGGTCAAAAATCTCACGGGTTCCAATCCTGTTATCCCTACGTATTCTTATCCTCTGGGCAGTCACGAGGGATCCATTGAGATCGATTCGGACATACGTCATTTTCATTTTATGAGAGTATATGCATGTTTATGTTTAGTATCGATTCGGACATAGCTAGTGCGCGTAATAATATCACTAAAAACTGGTTTTATCCTATTATATGGACGACTATGACTTAAAAAAAATTGCGAAGCCAAAAATCCTGCCACATATGATCCAAAATCCTGCGTCCGCCACTGCCTGTTGGAGTATGTCTGATACATAACGAAGGAGATGGTCTAGTTATAATTTATAAACAAAGGTTAAACAGAAAGGGACGCGTGTCGAGGTTACAGTGGGAAGTTGAGCCCTTTTAGTTAGCTATGACGAGCACGACATAACTAGTGCTTTTTACAATAATTTAGTGCCAAAAAATATAAAAAAACCTTCTCTAATGTTAGCCTTGTATTTGACCTAAATTAGTGATATGAATAGTAAAACACTAAATATAGTGTTACACTATATTTCACGCTATTACTTTTCATATTATCTAAACTCTACATATTTATTTATTAAACCTTTGATACGTAACTAAAAAATAAAATCTAATTTTTATAAACTATATTTTTATAAGTCTTCCGTCGATACTTTTACAATGAGCCTAATACTGATACATATTATTTTAACTATTTTTTTTATATTAATATTGTCGACTCGTACTTTATATTACTAAAAAATGTTTAGCGCAAAAATTTAGTGTTATACATTGGAGCAACTATATCGTATAAAGATGCTATTTTTATACTATTTTAATGCAAATTTTTAGTGTTAACATTAGAGATTTACAAGCTATAATTTTAGTTTTTTTTCCTAAATTGTGTCCACTTTTAGGGAACAACCAACCAACCAATTGGAAAGAATGGAAAATTAATAGGAAAACAATAAATTATTAAAAGTGAAGACTTATATTATGAGGAATGCTAATTTCACATAAGTTTTACAAAAACAAATCTATGTAATGATGTGTTTGTGAATGCAAATAAAATAAAAGGAAAAAAAAATAGAAAAAAGAGAAAAATATTACCCCATAACACATCAATATATGAATATTTTTTCTAAAACTTATGTGAATCTAATATTCCTTTAATACTATTATACTATTGAGTAAAACCATTTGACTTTTGTTTCTGGGTGAAAGTAAAAATGAATATATAAGTAAGTAAAAAATCCCAACCACCGATCAACTTCTTTAAGTTTCCCACCCAAAAATCAACTAGTTGTTTCCCGCTCGATATTTTGGCGTCTTTATTTCATAAATTAAATGAAAATGACTTATGTGACTAATTAAAATTGCAGTAACAACACAGAGCTTTAAGCATGTAATTAGAGGGTAGGGTATGGTAACATTTCCTTCTGCCAATCTTACTTGGCAACCAAGTGGCGCTGCCAATGACACGCCAAATGGCCATAGATTCGGGTATTTCTTTTAGCAAATCACTTTTTTTTATAGGGAGTAATTAGTTTTCCATTATATTTTTAGATTCA
>BQNB010010301.1:0-44796 GCA_026074375.1 Tanacetum coccineum
TTGACACTCATTCTTGCGGTTTTTCTCTTGAAATTTGATGAATTTGTTTTGGAAGAACTAGTCATGGTGATGAGATAGTGAGGTTTGTGTATGAGAATTATGAAAAATGTAAAGAAAATAGTGTTTGAGGGTGATGATTATATGGTGAAAGTGGTAAAGTGTTTTGTATAATGGTTCTTGGATTATATGGAAAACGTGTTTTATCCTAAGGTTTAAAATCCCATATAGTATCATATAGCATGATTATAAGATAAAGTCGAAAAGGTAAAAAATCAATAAAAATTGAATTTTGGCGCCTGGCCTGGTGATGCACGGATCTACCTAAACAACAGACAATATGACCAGAACTGCATTTTTTCTGCCAAAACTCTAACAAACTAGCATGCAAGCATCACAATTCACTACCAAATAGCATTAACATGCTAAAATATCCATAAGACATAGCTAAATATAGTGAGTACGTAGTTTTAACATCTAATTCAAGCATGTAAATCTAAGAAAATATGTTAATAATCCAAACATACGATAATTAAGCAAGTAAATTGTTTCACAAATAAGGTTCCCTTCAACGACATCCCTTCTTCAACATCTTTGCAAAATTGTGCAACGCTCTAGCTAAGTTCTCGAACATCCCTCTTGTCTCCCTTTGTTCATCGGACATGTTTGGACGAAGGGGAAGAGCCCTACTATAAGACCTAGGGGAAAGCTTAGTACTAGGCAAGTCTCCATTATCCGAGGGTGGTGAGTCGGATGAGGATGAAGTTGTCAATTGGGCTCGCTTAGACTTTCCTATATTTCTAGTTCTTTTGGGAGGAGGCTTTTTGGGTTGTTTTGCCTTAAGGGATGACATTTTCCTAGGGACAAGAATGTAACTTGCATCAAATGGGTGATCTACCATGTTTGCTTTAAGATTCTTAAAGAGACGAGTTAAGATCATGCCATAAGGTAGAACTTTGTCTCTTGGGTCTCTAAAGTAATACATCCTCTTAATGATGAAGTAAGCAAGGTTGAAGGGTTATGCAATCTCTAGGCAATACAACATCAAAGCAATAATTGCTTGAGTGTGGTCTTTACTTTCTATGGCCGAATACACATTCTCCCTAATGATGAGTTCACAAGGTCTAAGGTGTTCGAAAAGTTCTTTTGTTTCAATTTGATTTGGTAATTTGTGAACGGTTTCTCCTTCTTTGGTTACTTTTTCATGAATGATTCTTTGATGGATTAAATTTTGAATGTTATCAAGAACAGGTAGGGTTGAGTTGTAGGGTGGGATTTGCTCAAGGGTTTTCTCAAGTTCATCAAGACCTCAAGCAAAAGAGTATAGACAAATGCCTTAATTGGGAAGTGAGGTAAGCTTGACAAATTGCTCAAGCGAGATGTTGAAAGGATGGTTGTTGATTCTAAATTAAATATGGAAATGATTGTTATTGAGATTGTTATCAAGTTGAAGTGTTTTGTAGAATTCCATGATAAACTTAGGAACAATTTGCTCATCTAAGGAAAGTAAGCAATTAAAGCCTATATTGGTGAACTTAGCCATGAACTCGTCGGTTAGGTCTCTATAAAAGGATTGGTCAATGGTTCTTCCTTCGTGAACATACCTACTTTCTAAAGCTTTATACATATGCTTAAGTTGTTCGGTCATGTTGGGATCATTGTAAATTGATGACATCAAATAACGTCTATTTTATAGCATCATTTATCCCACGATATTAACCCATTTTGTATAGTTATTGCAAAGAATTGTAACTTAATCATTTATATTTGAGAATTGCAGTAATTTTGGAGCATTTGGCAAAAGATGGAGAAAAAGACGTGTTTTGAAGTATAAACGAAGAGTTTGAGAAAGTCGCTGATTTTGACAACAATACGCCGTATCATTCTAGACAAATAAGCCATATCTAAAGACTTTGAAGAACTCAAGACCATTGCCTGACTTTAAAGAATACGCCATTGATACGCCGTATATAATACTTTGGTCAAAAATCAAGAAAAACATATTTTCAGCCAATACTCCGTATCCAAAAACCCAATACTCTGTATTGGTAAGTACGCCGTATCTAAAAATCAGATACGGCGTATCCAAATTCCTGTGCAAGAATTTTGGAATATTTTATTATTGCAGCCCACGTCAAGCCATCCAATACGCCGTATTGAGCTTCTCAATACGTTGTATCGAACCGACTTACAGACCAATATATATATAGACGACCCTAAACTCAATTTTAGCATGCAAGTAAATCCTTAAACCACCAAGTCGACCAAGAGACGATCGAGAGAGACAAGAAGGTCAGAAAAGAGCCTCAAGATCATTGGAAAACTCTTGTAATCTTCGTACAACCAAATACGCGAATCCCTCAAAGGCACTAGGCAAGTAATTTAGTTTAAATAACACTTGTTTTGAAAATTTCCTAGACGTGAGCTTTTATTCGAAAAACACAATTTGGGGTTTTTGTTGAAAATTGATTTTCACTAATCACTTCAATTATGTAATCTTAATGTCTACTGGAATCATAATACTTATACATTACTAGTCCTAATTATGCAAAAATTACAAGATATCAAAATCCCCAAATTATTTGGTTTGGTGGAAAATCAAAGCCCTAGACTCAAAATTAAAAAGAAATGATGACTATCACTTACGAATTGCTGATATGATTGATGATTTGTTTAATATCTTTGTGTTTTATATAATATTTATTGGGCCCAAATTAGGATTAAACAAGTAAGTACCCTTTTTCTGACACACGGATCCACCTAAGTGGGACGAATCTACCTATACTAGATCCGTGGGTCTGTGGTATGCGAAAAAACGTACAGAGTTGGTTTTTAACCAAATTAAGATATGGTGTTATGTTTTTGGCAATTGAAGTGTGATATATAAGTAATTCTGGGTGATGAGATTCAATTTTCGGAGTCGACTAGAGTTAAGGAAAAGAGAAAGGAGATACCATGCTTGATAGGTCATATCCATATAATCTTCATCACATGTTCCCTAAACAAGAAACTAGTACTTTTAAAATCCAAAAGCCTTACTCCTTTCTTTTCTCCGTTTGTGTAAACTGTCCCCTCCCATGGTTTAACAAAGTGGTATTACAAAATATCTAGGCTATAAATAGAAGCCACAATGCAAGGACACACGCAACTTTAGGCATGCTTGTTTAGTTCACATCAAACATGTCTCCTAGTCCTATGTGTTCCCTACTCATTGTTTAATCCTAACACCTTACCTATTATTCTTTTCTGGTTCTATCAAACGACATCACACAAGACTATCCCAAGGTTACTGCTCTTTTTTTGCTTTCCATGTTTGAGTCAAACAACACACTTTCACACGAGCAAAACTCTCCCCAATGCTAAAAGTGTTCACTTTATTTTCTCCCTATGCAAGATTCGTCACAAGCAAGCACATGTCTAGAGTTATACTTGCTATATGAGAGATTACAAGAATGTATTTGACCACTATCCCTACTAAAAATAATGTTACAAAAAGCCATGCTTTTCTCTTTGGTTTTATAGTGAACACAAAACAGAAAATATAAGCTCATATTTGCTTCTCCATTGTCTTTCTTGTTTTGAAACCATCACAAACACAAACACCATCTCCAAGTTTTAACAAAGATCATGACCCTCCATATCTCATAAAACCCTAAAACCCTAACCCTAATTTGTTTTCTTTTCTCCTTGGTTCATGTTTGGACGGCAGGCTCAACAACCATACACTTTTCGTTTGTCGTGATGGTGGGTGGTAAACACAAGCACCCAGGACGTACGTATAAGGAAGTTCAAGACGATGTTCAAGTGGGTGGATTCGTTAGTTGGTTTTGCTTTCGTGAAGAGTGCAATGAAACTAGGATTTCGTTGTTTTTTGTTGTTCGATAGGTCCAAGCAGCCAAACACCTCTTCTTCCTGTTTGAGGTGATCACAAGAAAAAGGTAGACGTACAAGTAGAGTTGATTCATGTTTTGGTGTTCTTCTGATACTTGGCCTAGCTCGTGCACCTCCTTGGGTTTCCGTTACCGTTTGCAACAAGCTTCACTTTTATTTCTTCAACGACGAGTTGGGGTATCTAACAAGATTTTCATGTGAAAATGGTGAACCAAATAAGAAGACGGGAGTTGTAGGAGTTGTTTGGTCGTGATAGCATAAAAATAAAACCAACCGTTGTGTTTCGAGTTCATCACTCCGTAAGTTCAAGCGAGTTTGTGACCATGCATCGCTTCACGTTTACGTCGATTTTCCAAGCTCCTCGTTTGGGTTGCCTTTGTGATAAGTTGGTTCAAAGCTCATTTACCCTGCGACGTGTTTCGTTTGCGTTGTATGATTTTTCCGACGATGTTTGTTTCCCTCTTTAGTTGCACGATGGCATCTTGGTATGAAGGTATACCTTGTATTCTTCGTGTAGTATTAGTAAATTAGTAATGTTGATGAATTTGGTTATGATACTCGAACAAGAAACATGATAATAAAATTGATAAAATATTTAGGACAAGATAGTACTATGCACATTCAGGCACAACACGTGAATGTGTATGCAAATGATGTGATCATTTAAGTTATTTTTGAAACAACCCCTCAAGATTTATAAAATGTTGCTATTGACCTTGAAGTTTAAATAGTTGGCAAACTTACACCCTAATCTTGTTAAAGTTAATGACTACAAAATCTGAGCACATAAATAAACATGTAACAAATAAACGTAAGGTGCTAATTCTTGTAAATACATAAATAAGTATAGTAATTAGTCGCGCTGTCAAATAATACTTGTATCTAAATTCATGTAGATTAATTTCTTGGCTACTTGCGCGCTATGTTTCATCTACACTCAAGGTGAGTTTATAGCCCCTCTTTTACTTGTTTTACAATTACTTTACAAATCTCGAGAGAGAATACGTGCTCATTACAATTAGTTTACACATTCATTTACAATCTCTTTTACATACTTTATTTCATAACTTGGTTACATACACGTTTACAAAATTGTTTACATACCAATTACAAACTCGGTTACTTGATTGATATCACACTCTTTCTACTTATAGATTTAAGTATTTAAAGTTGTTTATGAATACAATGGTTATTTCTTCATTGGACACAAGTATTTTTGATTATCATCTCCTGTTTACGTGTTGCCTAAGTAGCGATTAGACCACTCTCTTGCCCAAACTATCATGAACCGTCAATTGCTTGACCGACTGTACTGGTTAAGTAAGCGTGAATGTTATAAATATATCTATTGGGACTAATTATCTCTATTCGGGTGAGTAGCGCTCACTACCCACGAGACTCCTGATAAACGAATATATATCATGTCAAATCTTATTGGGTTTCTTGGTCAAACACCGATAGGGCAGAATACACTTGGCATATTATATGCTACATAAATTAGCTTCGGTGTCATGAGCTTAGCGCAACAGTAGATACATTTTATGTGATACTGTATCTGTTATAGTAGTCACATACATTTTGGAAATCTTGTGGTCCACACTACTTTGTTGAACATTACTGATTACTAAACATTTTTCATTATACTGTGGTGAAGCAGTAGACACTATACTTTTTCAGTTCTACATTTACACTTACATTTTTGGCGACTATTATAAGGATTGAAATGGTCATGCATACTTTATAAATCTTTTTATTTCAACATTTACATATACAAAAATCTATAAACTCACCAACTTTATGTTGACACTTTTAAGCATGTTTTTCTCAGGTGAATTAGATGCTTGGCTTACTTGATGTGCATTGGAGTCTAAATTGACAAGATTTCATTCATGGATTTCTACTTACATACAAATGATCAAATCTCGTTGTATTGCTTTCAAGCTTTTCATTGTGATGCAATTATGGGACAAATGTTATATCAATTTCAAGAAAATCAACGAGATTACTTTTCAAATGACACATTTAGAGGTCGTTCTCTTGTATCTTGTGCTGTTGTATTATGAAGTAACACTCCCGGACATATTTCCGCTGTGACACATTTTTGGGGGTGTTACAGATTGGTATCAGAGCACTGGTTATAGAGAACTAGGTTGCATATTTTACCTAGACTATAACCGTTTTCACAAACATTGCATCACATCAAACATTTTCAAAGTGCATACACACTACTTGCTTACTTGCTTACATTACTTGTTACATTAAGGGCTTACATGACATACATATATATAATATATATGCTTACATCCCTTTGCGTATATTTTACATTTATTTATATAAGAGTTATTTATATAAATACCAGAACATTTTTTAAGACCTTGTGAGTTGCACAATGGTCTCATTTTACTTTTTAGACATTGTGAGTTGCACAATGGTCTCACTTCGTTCTCAGACATTGTAAGTTATACAATAGCCTCTAAATTTTTTTATAATCTTATACAATATCGTTTTATACGAAACCCATCACAGTTTTGTTTTCATGGAATTATGTGTGAATCTAAGTATTACAAGTCTTGTATGGGCGGGACTTGTGATAGGAGGATTGATACGATAATTGCTATGGTAACTCGTTCATAAAGATCTTTATCTTATTTACTATAACCGTATACTCATCAATTATTTTGAACGCTATGTCGATCTTCCCTGATTGTTTTACTCTTCGTCTCCGAAGACGAGTTTTAAACGCTCGTTCCATACTCATTAGAGCACCGACATCGTCATGTCATTCACCACCTTGAAGATTTTGTGAGTACGCGTATTGCATCAGAAATTATTAAGTAGGCTGATTTATAATCTCTTTATTTGAAAGGATTGTGACGCCTCTTCATTTAAATAAATAAATTGTAAATCACCGAACCATAAGTTTATCAATTCATTATTTACATAAATTGGGACGCTTCTTTAGGCAAATAATGAATTATAAATGAGTGGGCTTAATGGTATCCAATATGAAACGAGTATGAACTCGAACCCAAAAATCACCAGAACCCGTTAAAAATGTTTAGAAGCAAAATAGTGTCTTGCCACCCCGCAGAAATCTTAAGGCCTCACTTGAACTACCGGATCTCTTTCTTAAGTTATTACTTTCGCCGTTACAATTCCTTGCGATCATGAACTGTTGGTGGAACTAACCGACTTGTGCACGCTTGAGCTAATGGAGTTGATTCATCCTCGAACTAACGACTAAGTATCATATTCCACCGTCTATCGCATAAATTCTCCCGCAAGCTCCTCCTATTTGTTGAACTTTATTCTGGGGATATTGTTTCTTAAATGTCCTCACTCTTTGCATCCCATCGCCATTTGTTATAGATATTGTCGTTATGGTTGTTGTTGTTGGGTCCTGGAGCGGTCCCAGCTTGTACAACTTTATCCAATAGGTAATGCAACCCCCCTTAAACCAGATAAACACCTATCGACGAAACATCTAGTCGAACTATTCATTTCGGGCCACTAGTACGAAGACTTAGGTCGCGATACATCCTAGTACTGCCAAGTAAGTTGAATACTTACATCCATTAGCCTCGTCCGTTATTAATCATCGAACATTACAGATATCAGAAACGAGACTTCGTCCTTGAACATTTGAAACTTTATACAGACATACTCACGCGACTACACTTTCTCCTTCGATGCTTTCACTATTAAGAGACCTTCTTTATAACGCGTTTATATCAGTCATAAGACATGTAATGATATTTATTTGAGATACCTATTTTGATGGATTAAATATCCTGGTCAAGCTTAGCCAAAAATTTTGGTATATTAAGAAATGTCAAAACATCGAATTTTGCTGAATAAGATTATCAACGCCATGTTCAAAACTGGTTTATTAAATCTTAAATATTTTCTTGGTCACACAATAGGTTAACAAGAATCGAATCCCGGGACGGGATTCCTTTAAGGGGTAGGTACTGTAACAATCTGTATTTTTAGGTCATTTACGCCAATAAACTTTTAAATATTTGTTTTAAACTTTTGCGCAATTACTTTTAATTTCACCCGTTTAGTTAAATCGCAAAAACTAAAAATCAATAATCAACGTAAACCGACCTCAAACAAATAAAAGTACGTCAAACAAGTGGTGTATTATTTTTACGAAAATAACTTTTCACATTTTAATTTTATACGTTACGTAAAGCGCCTACGTTTCACGATAAATTGCATTTTTTGCACATATGTAAACATATCTATTTTCAACAAATACCCATCACGATACCCAATACCTAAAAAAAACTATATTACCCATGATACATAATCTAGCCGTGTATACCACAAGCAAACACAAGAATAAATTCCATAAACACTCCACTAGCAGTTAAACTATCATATGTATTAACCCTTGGATAAACATTACTACCTAACTTGTTAAGCCTCAAAGTTTAAACACTTTTGTCACCCACACATGCATGTAACTGTCTAGAGTTAAGGAAAAGAGAAAGGAGACACCATGCTTGATAGGTCATATCCATATAATCTTCATCACATGTTCCCTAAACAAGAAACTAGTACTTTTAAAATCCAAAAGCCTTACTCCTTTCTTTTCTCCTTTTGTGTAAACTGTCCCCTCCCATGGTTTAACAAAGTGGTATTACAAAATATCTAGGCAATAAATAGAATCCACAGTGCAAGGACACATGCAACTTTAGGCATGCTTGTTTAGTTCACATCAAACATGTCTCCTAGTCCTATGTGTTCCCTACTCTTTGTTTAATCCTAACACCTTACCTTTTAATCTTTTTTGGTTCCATCAATCGACATCACACAAGACTATCCTAAGGTTACTGCTCTTTTTTTGCATTCCATGTTTGAGTCAAACAACACACTTTCACATGAGCAAAACTCTCCCTAGTGCAAACAGTGTTCACTTTATTTTCTCCCTATGCAAGATTCGTCACAAGCAAGCACATGTCTTGAGTTATACTTGCCATATGAGAGATTACAAGAATGTATTTGACCACTATCCCTACCAAAAATAATGTTACAAGAAGCCATGCTTTTCTCTTTGGTTTTACAGTGAACACAAAACAAAAAATATAAGCTCATATTTGCTTCTCCTTTGTCTTTCTTGTTTTGAAACCATCACAAACACAAACACCATCTCCAAGTTTTAACAAAGATCATGACCCTCCATATCTCATAAAACCCTAAAACCTTAACCTTAATTTGTTTTCTTTTCTCCTTGGTTCATGTTTAGACGATAGGATTAACAACCATACACTTTTCGTTTGTCGTGATGGTGGGTGGTAAACACAAGCACCCAGGACGTAGGTACAAAGAAGTTCAAGACGGTGTTCAAGTGGGTGGATTCGTTAGTTGGTTTTGCTTTTGTGAAAAGTGCAACAAAACTAGGATTTTGTTGTTTCCTGTTGTTCGATAGGTCCAAGCAGCCAAACACCTCTTCTTCCTGTTTGAGGTGATCACAAGAAAAAGGTAGACGTACAAGTGGAGATGATTCATGTTTTGGTGTTCTTTTGATACTTGGCCTAGCTCGTGCACCTCCTTGGGTTTCCGTTACCTTTGCAACAAGCTTCACTTTTATTTCTTCAACGACGAGTTGTGGTATCTAACAAGATTTTCATGTGAAAACGGTGAACCAAATAAGAAGACGGGAGTTGTAGGAGCTGTATGGTCGTGATAGCATAAGAATAAAACCAACCGTTGTGTTTCGAGTTCATCACTCCGTAAGTTCAAGCGAGTTTGTGACCATGCATCGCTTCGAGTTTACGTCGATTCTCCAAGCTCCTCGTTCGAGTTGCCTTTGCGATAAGTTGGTTCGCAGCTCATTTACCCTGCGACGTGTTTCGTTTGCGTTGTACGATTTTTCTGACGGTGTTCGTTTCCCTCTTTAGCTGCACGACGGCATCTTGGTATGAAGGTATACCTTGTATTCTTCGTGTAGTACTAGTAAATTAGTAATGTTGATGTTGCTGTGAATAGCATGGTTCAAGGTTTTGGAATTTGGTTATGATACTCGAACAAGAAACATGATAATAAAATTGATAAAATATTTAGGACAAGATAGTACTATGTACATTCAGGGACAACACGTGAATGTCTATGCAAATGATGTGATCATTTAAGTTATTTTTGAAACAACCCCTAAAGATTTATAAAATGTTGCTATTGGCCTTGAAGTTTAACTAGTTGGAAAACTTACACCCTAATCTTGTTAAATTTAATGACTTTAAAATCTGAGCACATAAATAAACATGTAACAAATAAACGTAAGGTGCTAATTCTTGTAAATACATAAATAAGTATAGTAATTAGCCACGCTGTCAAATAATACTTGTATCCAAATTCATGTAGATTAATTTCTTGGCTACTTGTGCGCTATGTTTCATCTACACTCAAGGTGAGTTTATAGCCCCTCTTTTACTTATTTTACAATTACTTTACAAATCTCGAGGGAGAATACGTGCTCATTACAATTTGTTTACATATTCATTTACAATCTCTTTTACATACTTGATTTCATTGGTTACATACATGTTTACAAAATTGTTTACATACCAATTACAAACTCGGTTACTTGATTGATATCACACTATTTCTACTTATAGATTTAAGTATTTAAAGTTGTTTATGAATACAATGGTTATTTCTTCATTGGACACAAGTGTTTTTGGTTATCATCTCATGTTTACATGTTGCATAAGTAGCGATTAGACCACTCTCTTGCCCGAACTATCATGAACCGTCAATTGCTTGACCGACTGTACTGGTTAAGTAAGCGTGAATGTTATAAATAGATCTATTGGGACTAATTATCCCTATCCGGGTGAGTAGCACTCACTACCCACGGGACTCCCGATAAATAGATATATATCATGTCAAATCTCTCATTGGGTGTCTTGGTTAGACACCGGTAGGGCAGAATACACTTGGCATATTATATGCTACATAAATTAGCTTCGGTGTCATGAGCTTAGCGCAACAGTAGATACATTTTTTGTGATACTGTATCTATTATAGTAGTCACGTACATTTTGGAAATCTTGTGGTCCACACTACTTTGTTGAACATTACTGATTACTAAACATTTTTCATTATATTGTGGTGAAGCAGTAGACACTATACTTTTTTGGTTCTACATTTACACTTACATTTTTGGCGACTATTATAAGGATTGAAATGGTCATGCATACTTTATAAATCTTTTGATTTCAACATTTACATATACAAAAATCTATGAACTCACCAACTTTATGTTGACACTTTTAAGCATGTTTTTCTCAGGTGAACTAGATGCTTGGCTTACTTGATGTGCATTGGAGTCTAAATTGATAAGATTTCATTCATGGATTTCTAATTATGTACAAATGATCAAATCTCGTTGTATTTCTTTCAAGCTTTTCATTGTGATGCAATTATGGGACAAATGTTATATCAATTTTAAGAAAATCAACGAGATTACTTTTCAAACGACACATTTAGAGGTCGTTCTCTTGTATCTTGTGCTGTTGTATTATGAAGTAACACTCCCAGGCATATTTCCGCTGCGACACATTTTTGGGGGTGTTACAATGCTCATTTTCTTTCAAGCTATAGGTTTCGAGCCTTTTCTTACTCTAAATGAACCCATATGTCCTAGATTTGTAGTTGAATTTTATCATAGTCTTGAAGTCAAAAGAAATGAGCTTGATATTCCTTATATTGAGTTCAAGCTTGGTCAATTGACCTTCACGCTAACTCCATCTCGTCTATCTCAAAACAACATAAATTGTTATCAGAGAAACTTTTCTATGTGTCAATGACCAATTCAATTATCTCTTGTGGATGCATGACATGCTCTATTGCTTCATCTACTTCACTCCCATTCAATCTAGCATTCGTCGTGTCCAAATGAATGCAACACGTCATAATACTCTCTTATTGATACAATGATCCTGACGGTCTTCTTTTGTCTAAGCTCTTGATAATTATTCAAATAAATCGTTTCTCTACTCAACAGTATACTACTTCTGCTCTTTTCATCCTTTATGGATTGGATGTGCAATATTCTAATACGTTAATGGTGTATTACATACAATGATTAGTCAGGTGGGCGCTATTGATCATCTCGTGTATGTGCAGTCGTCAATGGTAATTTCAAAACATAAGTTGTATTAGGATTGCATGTATTGTTAACCAAACTACTGTGAACCGGGTTCGGGGTATGAGTGTTTATTAGGAGAGGAATTTCTCTTTGAACTCTATCGATCCTTTTAATTTTACTCATTAAATAATGATTGGTTTGTCTCTTTCAACATCTGTGAAGAAAGATTTCTTTTTACTTTAAATGAATTCAGATTCCTTCTAAATCTTTCTCACGAAGGACACTGTTTTTATAGCAATAAATGGTCACTTACATCTATTCCAAACTACAATAACTCACAAACAAACGATTCATTTTTCACAAAACTTGATCATCCCACGTCAATCATAACTAACATAACCATGAAAAGACTTAATGGAGAAAAATACGACACACTCAGCCCAAATTTCCTCTACACTGATGAAGTGTGTCCTTATCTCAAAACCACATAAATTGTTATTAGAGAAAACATTCTTTGTGACAATAGACCCAAAAATCAATTATCCGCTTGTGGTGCATACATGCTCTATTGTATCACTACTTCCACTCCATTCAATCTAGCATTCTTCGTGGCCAAACAAATGCAACACTCTAAAAACTCTCCTAATGAACCATTACCTTACGGTCTCCTCATGTCTAAGCTCTTAAAATTATTCAAAACAACTCGTTTCTCTCTCAAAAGTAAACACTTCATCTCTTTTCATCCGTCCATAGATATGATGAGCAAATTCTCTCCTAATGGTGAAATCATCGATGATTATCGTTGTGCTCTCCATGATCATCACGATTATGATCGTTCTTAATGGTAATTCAAAACAAATTTGTATTAGGATATCTTGAAATTTTAACCAAACTACGTTAACTTAGTACGTGTAATATTAATAGGATAGTGTGCAAGTCTATTAGATTCTGTGTAATGAACTTCATGAAATTATGATCTATCTACAACATTACTAGCATGATAATTTTTTTTGTGTTTTGGGTGATAAATGATGTTCTGGTAGTTTTTGGTGATATTTGCTACCCACGGATCCACCATATGGTAGATCCGTGGCTCATCAAGGCCAGGCGCCAAAATTCAAATTTTCTTGATTTTTAACTTTTTCTACTTTATCTTATAACCATGCTATATGATACTATGTGGGATCTTAAACCTTAGGATATAACATGTTCTCCATATAATCCAAGAACCATTATATAATTCATATCACCACTTTCTCCTTATAATCGTCACCCTCAAACACCATTTTCTTCACATTTTCACCACATTTCTCACATATAACCTTGCTAGTTCATAGCTATGACTAGTTCATCCAAAACAATGTCACCAAACTTCAAAAGAAAAACCACAAGAATGAGTGTCAAGCATCCAAACTATGTCAACCTCACATCCTCAAGTGAAGAACAACCAAATGAGAGAACTCCTTCACCACCTCCTAGAAAGAAATCACTCTCACTACCTCAAGCTCCATCAAAATCAAACTCTAGCAAAAGCACACACTACACCTCTTCATCATCACCAAGTGAGTCTCCAACACCAACCCATGTTGCACCACCACCTAAACTTTGTTTTGTCATTCCGATAAAACTTGAACCTCAAGAACTTCCTCCACTTCAAGTGTCACCAAATTATCCTTATGTTCAAACCATGGATAATTGGCCGTTCGGTCCCTCTAATCCATCTCTACCACCATGTGTCTCTAGACCACCTCTCGGTTTTCCAAATCTACCACCCGAATTTGAACCATTGCCATCAACCCAACCTTTGTTTGTCAACATTAACAACAACACACCTCTCCTCAACAACAATGCACCTCCACTAGAAAACATTCACCATCCACCACCAAATATTAGAAATTAAGATTTTCCTAATCCTCCAAACATTTTGGATTTTGTTCATCCAAATGACATGCCTCACCTCTACATTTTTTGTCTATGTTGTAGCACCACAAGGCATGAAATCCAAATGCTCCAAAACCATGTCAACTACATGTTCTCATACATTCGACACCACCTCGGCCCTTCATCACACCCACCTTACTTTTTGCATTTGACACCACCAAATCACCTCACCTCACCCCTCGGATTATATGGGAAAATGTTTTCTATCCCAAGATTTAGGATTTTTAATTGTTTAAGCTTATCATGTAATGGATTTTACGCTAAATTTTATGTTTTATCCCTTATAATGGATTTAACATTAATTTTTGTTATGTTCATGATGGATGTAAATTGCATAAAATGTATATGTGTGCATGTGTGATTGTCATATATATATTTGCTTGTCTACTAACTTTGTTTTGTAGCAACGCATCCATAGCTCGATTACTTGGTGCCCCAAGCAAGGGGGAGTATACACCAAGGGGGAGCACTTGCAATTTTGTCGTTATTTTTTTACTTTGCATTCGTAACCAAGTGACTTAGCATTCGTCAAAAACAAGACTTGCAAGGACCGCCTCTACAACACTTTTTGCTTCGACAAAAAGGGGGAGAAGATATGTAAACTCATCTACTAAATACTTATTTAGTAACTTTTAAATAAGCATGAGTTTATATTTTGTCATCATCAAAAAGGGGGAGATTGTTAATACAAATATTCGCGCAAAAACGATATTTATATTTAATGATCTTCATGTTTTGATAATAACAAATATAATGTCATACTACGTAAAAGTTTACGTAAACAAGTTATTTAGTCGAAAGTTTACTTGACGCTGACAAATCACTTAAGGTATGAATATGACATTATTAAACATAGTTAATGATCAAAGAAAAATATTATCATTTGCATAAATCTTTTCTAATCAAATGATTTAAGCTAACACATGATTAATTATAAGCTAGTTATATTAATCATGTAAGACAAAATAAGATTAACCATAAGTGGAAACAATCTTTCCAAATCTTCCCAAATCTAGAAAATCTTTCCTTATTGGTGATAAGAAATATTTTCTTCTAGAAGAATCCATTAAACTAGTTTTAATAAGTACAAAACAATATTTTGTATAGATTTGGGGTTAATCACAAAATGATAAATTTTGTCCCAGCTCCACCCACGGATCCACCAAAAACACTGGACGGATCCAGGAGATGGGGGATCCGTGGGTCGCACGTTTTGTTCCCCTGGGACAGATTTGAATTTCAAATGGTTGCCTATAAATACCAACCTCATTCTTTCATTTTAAATAACTCTTGACAAATATTTTTCTCACATATATTTTATCTTTTATATATTCTTTGATCATTATACTTGTTACATAATCCATTACAAGTGATCAACTCATTTCACTCTTTAGTGAAGAACACTCAAGAAGACGTCAAGCATCAAGTGTTAATAGTTTAGTTGTGTCATCACGTTTGTGATAATCATTCATTTTGTATATCGTGTGTTGTGTGTTGTGTGTATCATATGTGTATGATATGTTAGTATTTAGGACTCAAAATATATAGTGTGTTAGATTGGTTCTATCTCGAAGTAGAACTCGGTATTTAGCTTAGTACCAGAAAAAGTGTAAGCGACGTGTACGATTTTCTTCGCCTAAAGGGAGCTTGTTGACATAGTGAAGATAACTCTCAAGTTGGGTACTTGGGGAGTAGAGTAGGGCGAGGAGGAGCTTCATAGCCGAACCACTATAAATCATTGTGTCATCAGTTTGATCTTTCTTATCTTTACTTTCTTACATTTCGTAGATTTTTTATTCACTTATTGCATCGCTATCATATACACTTGTGTATATCTCTTGAATTCACATAATTCAACAATCTAAGTTTTAATTTTAAAACGATAAAAACTATTCAACCCTCCTTCTAGTTTCCACACATACTTATGTCATTTTCTTTCTCATGTGCCTTTATTCTTGCTTTTGCTGACACAAGACGTATGCTCTTTTCTTTTCACATACGATTTTTATCTCTCGTTCTGTTTTTAGTTATCCTCACTTAAAATTAAGTTCTGGGATACTATTTCTACGAAATAAAATATGGAAGAATGAACGAGAATTTTCAATTTTCTCATGCTTTAAAAGTATTCATCTTAACCAATCTTTAGAGAAATAGCATCATTTGTATGGAAGAAAAACTTTTCCGAAACGATTGTTTCACATGAGAATGAGTTTTCCTTTTAGTAAAATAACCTTGATCCCCAAAGATACACTGATTTGCTAAAAGGATACATTATCAGCTTTTAGGTGATAACTAGCCCTAATAGCCATCCTGATATGTCAGTAACTCTTAGTCAAATTATTTCAAAGTAGACTCAAAAGAATTTTTGTCTTAGAAATTCAGTTTGCAAAGGTATTGTATTATGTTGAAATTAATAGATAATGACGTGTAAAAATCTTTAGCAAAAAAGTATATAAAATCTGCACATATCATTACAATTATTTTTTAGAAAATCATCTCGAATGAGATTAAATGCCTTGAGAAGACCACACATGGTACAAGTACCAGTATAGTAATCCACTTCACTAGTGGGGTTAATCCGAAGATCGACCATGAGTATTATAAATAATACCCTAGTGCACTGTGGTGAAATTTACGAGAGATATATCCAAATATAACACATTCAATGAGAAATATAATCACAAATAACAGATAGAACATGTATTCATTCATATAGAAACATAATCAATTTCATATCACAAGAACTTAATAAGCACGGGATTAAGAAAGTCAAACTTGGTCAACGGTCAAAGTCAATGGTCAACGGTCAACGACACAGTCAAAGTCAATGGTCAAAATCCATAGACATGGTCAAGCTAAGTCAACGATCTAATCTTCTAAGTTCAAGGTTTTGAGATTAAGTTTACGAAATAATTTAAAATGAGTAAAGTGCAAAAATCATCCATGTGGTTTGCCAAAAAACTGCCTCACGTCCCTCGTCAATACTTCAGTCAAAAATCATTCCTCCGTTAGCAAATTGAGGCACAAAACGTCCCTGAGGACGAACGATGCAAATTTTTTTCCGTTAAGTACTAACGAAAGTCTTAAAGGAGGGTATTGTTGTCTTTTTGTTGTTACAAGGATGTATGGAGAATCTTTGTTTTAATTTTTTTTAATTTAAAAAAATTATTTTTTTACATTATTATTCTTAAAAGAACTTAAAATTTAAAAAAAAATTAAAAAAATCGCACTTTTTAAAATCTTTTTTTTTTAATATTAAATTTTTTTCGTACTTTTAAAATTCTAAAAAATTATTTTTTACTTTATCATTCGTGAAATTTTTTATTATTCGTACCTTTTACTTTTAAAAAAATTTAAAATTTCTTTTTTAACTATTGAAAAAAAATTAATTTAATTTTTTTTATGTTTAAAAAAAATTCGAAGGAAAAAGTAAAAAAGTTTTAATTTTTTTATTTTTTCTTAACTTTTAATAATTTGTAAAAAAAATATATTTTTTTTAAATTAAGATTTTAAAAAGTACGAAATTTTTTATAAAAGTTTTGTTAAAAAAATTTAAATTTTTTCACGATTAATAACGTAAAAAAATATTTTTTTTTTAAATTTAAAAAGTACAAAAAAAATTAATATTTTAAAAAGAGCAAAAAAAATTCTAAAATTTTGTAATTTTTTTTAATTTTTTGACGAATAATAATGTAAAAAAAATTAAAAAAACAAAGAAAAATTTTTTTTTTTTAAAGAAAAGGTTCACCATACATCCCTGTTGCAGCAAAAAGACAACAATGCCCTCCTTTAAGACCTTCGTTAGTACTTAACCCAAAAAAAATTGCATTTCGTCCTCAGGGACGTATGGTGCCTGAAATTACTAAAGGATGGATGATTTTTGGGCGAAGTATTGACGAGGGACGTGAGACGGTTTTTTGGCAAACCACATGGATGATTTTTGCACTTTACGCTTTTAAAATCGTATAAAATTTACACAATTAATTATGTCCGTTTTGATACTCAATTCAATAACTCGTGCATTTTTGTAATTTTTGAAAACATTAATACTTTTTGAAAAAGTTATTAAGTTTTAAACACTTTTAAAATTTGGTAACTTTTTGAATTATTTAAAACCTTTATTTTGATATTTGAAATTTCGAATCTTTAGTGTTTTATTGATAAAAAGTTATGAACAATATATCGTTTTGGTCAAACACGAGACGAGGGTCAAACAAAAGTCAAACTTAGTCTCGTCCAATGTGCCTTTAAACCGGGTCAAATAATATTAATCGGTGGGCTTGAACATTAGGCCAAACGGTATTGGCCTGGAAACGGGCTAAAAGTATTATTGGGCTTTAAATGAGCCAAGACAATTTTGGGTTTCAACTAATGGGCTTTGGTGGACTTGGACTGGTAATCGGACCAATGGCTAACTAATCACGAAGGAGTAGTCGAACCAAGGTGACCGACCGAGGCGCGGGTCGGTTGTACCATGTTGACCGACTTAGCCGTGGGTCGGCTAATCTTGATCGACCGACCTTGGTGGGTCGATTGGACTTGGCTAACTGATCCATGCGTGGGTTGGTTGGCAAGGTTCAACCGATCTATGAGCTTGGCTCATTTGGCTCGGTTTTGGACTTCAGGTCTTCATCTTTAAGGTCTTTAAGTCTTCCAATTTCACCAAAGTCTTCACAAGCATTTTATCAAACACTTAGTCTTCACCTTCAAAAATCTCTAGTCTTTGTGTTTAAGGCTTAAAGATTAAACCTTTTTAGTTCCAACTAGCAAGATTAATGATATTGAGCTAACAAAACAACACATTACATTCAAACAATAAAAGGAAACACACCATAATGGTGGTTCGGTTGGGAAACACGCAGCAAACAACCCTTTTTTATCAACTTGCACAATGATTCATTTAAATTCGAGTTAACACTAGTATAGTATCATGATTATCTACAAAAATCCTCAAGAAAAATTAACATCTAAGCACTTTCAATTTTTTATGAACCCTACATAAAAAACTTTGAGTTTTCAAGATTTCTGAAAAGATGAAAGAATTCTTGTTACACGAGTGATTAGAAGATGATTATTAATGACTTTCTTGTTTTACCTTTTGATTAAAAAAGGTTTCTTGTTTGTGCTTGGTGTTTGGCCGATCCACAAGGGAGAAAGAAAGAAGGAGGAGAATTTTTTTGGTAAAAATATGTTAGTGTGTGTGTATGGATCGGTTGGAAGGGTATAAAAGGGAGGAGATTCGGTTTTTGGCAAAACTAGTCCCTAGAGGTTTTAAACTCTATTAAACTAATCCTAAATATTAAGCAAGACCCCTAACACCTTAAATATGAAACTAGCTAACATTTTAGGTCGTAAAAATATATAACTAATTAAAGTTACACTAATTACTCTTAAGTTTTTAAACTATTTTGCAAACATAGTCTCGGAGTTAATCTCGTTAACTCCCCCTCAAATGATAACCAATTAATTAACTTAAACACTTTTTCAAAATTATTTTCACAAGGCTTTTTGAAAAAATAATTTTTCTGAAAATAATTTCTCCCCCTCAAACAAATACCCGTTTTCTATTTAAAGAGCTATAGAATTTGTTTGAGTTGTTCAAAATCTATTTATTAAAAAATTAATTTCACCCCCTTAAACAAATACCCGTTTTCTATTTAAAGAGCCGTAGAATTTGTTTTAGTGTTCAAAATTGCTTGATCGTTTTTCCCAAATTAATTAATACTGATGAATTATTTTTGAACATTTTTGGAAATTTTCATATAAAAGCTCGTTCTCCCCATCGAACAAAGACCGTAGTCTATTTAAAGATTTCTTGGATTTGTTCGAGCGTTCGAATTTTTCTGGAAAATCTTTTTCCATTTAAATGACAAAACCGATTCTGATTTTATTTATAGCATTTTTGAAAAATTTGTTTAACTCGAGCATGTTTGATAAACACATTTTGAGAAAAATTACTCGAGTTAAAGAAAATTAATCTTTTTAGGACGAAATGTACTTTTTGACGTACATTTTCCTTTTTAGAAAGCGCGAGTTGTGTAGCAAAGTATACACAAGTCATATTCTTAAGTTTGAAAACTTGGAATGTTTTGAATTTTTAAACTCAAGACCGAAAAGACCTATCTTTTCGTTGTTAAGGATAACTGCAATGAAGCGTACAATTTTCTTTTCTTTAGGGTCCGGGTTGTTATCTGATATTTAATAACAAGTCATAAGAAAATTTTGAGATGACATGTTTTAAATTGTTTTAAACTTTTAGTCGAACTTTATCTACAATCCCGTGTCATTATTGAATGACATTTCTAAGGTCGTAGATATTATCAATTCTAAAAGACATATCGAGAAGATTTTTTATGGTTTTTAAAAAAATTTTGATTTTATATTTTGTTTTTGAAATTTTATATTTTTGTATTTGATTTTTGAAATTTTTTTAAAAGAAATAAAATCTTTTTGTTGTTTTTTATTTTTATGAACTAATCTACTTATAGTACATGTGATACAAGAAGTAGTAATAAGGATTACTCTTCGTCTGACTCTCCAAGACGTTTCAACTCTTCCGGTGTGATGCTTTGCATACCGAGGCGGTTGATTTGAAATTCGAAGCATTCTCTCGCGAGTGCTTTAGTGAAGATATCCGCCAGCTGATAATTGGTTTTAAGAAAGTACAGCTCAACAACGTCGTTTTGAACTTGCTCTTTAATTGAGTGGTAGCGAACTGTGATATGTTTCGTCCTGGAGTGTTGCATGGTGTTGCAAGATAAAGCAATGGCGCTTTTTGAGTCTGAGTATAATGGGTTCTTGTTGAAGTGAAATCCATAGTCAGTTAACTAGAACGCATCCAGAGGATTTGAGCACATCAACCGGACAAGGATATATACTCTGCTTCAGTTGTTGATATTGTGGTACACTTCTGTTTCTTGGATGACCAGCTTACAAGCTTTTCTCCTAGAAATTATGCACTTCCTGATGTACTACGTCTTGAATCTTGGCAACCTGCATGGTAAGCATCTGCAAAAGCTGTTAGATTAAAACCGGTGTCCTTCGGATACCACAGACCCATATTAATGGTTCCTTTTAGGTACCGAAAGACCCGTTTTACCACAGTTAAGTGCTTTTCGTTAGGCTTTGCCCGGTATCGGGCACACATGCAGACGACAAACACTAGGTCAGGGTGACTGGCTGTAGGTACATAAGGGATCCAACCATTCCTCGATAACGACTGGAGTCCCGTTTGGATCCTCATCCAGTTTGGACTGTCCCACCATGAGGATGTCAACAACATCACATTGGTCCAAACTATACTTTTTGAGCATTTCAAGAGCATATTTAGATTGATTAATGAAGATGCCTCTGGGACTTTGAGAAATTTGAAGTCCAAAAAAAATGATATTTGTCCCATCATTGACATCTTAAAACGTTTGCTCATTAATTTTGCAAATTTATCACAAAAGATAGGATTAGTGGAAGCAAAATTTATGTCGTCAACATAGATTTGTACCAGTATGAGATCATTTCTTTCCTTCCGATTAAACAACGTTGGATCAAATACACCTTTGACAAATTTATTGCTGAGAAGGAATTTAGAGAGTAGGTCATACCATGCGTGAGGTGCTTGTTTCAAACCATAAAGTGCTTTCTTTAATCTGAATACATGATTCAGATGGTCTTGATTAACAAACCCTTCTGGTTGACTCACGTACACCTCTTCCTTTAAAATCCCATTCAGAAATGCCCTTTTCTCATCCATCTGAAAGACTACCATATTCTTGTGTACAGCATATGCTAAGAATATTCTGATAGCTTCAATGCGAGCGACAGGTGCAAACGATTCTTCAAAGTCGACCCCATCTTCCTGATGACAACCTTTAGCAACTAACCGAGCTTTATTTTTTAGCACAACGCCATATTCATCATGTTTTACTTTAAAGATCTACTTTAAGCTGATGATCATAGCTTTGTCTAGTCTTGGTACTAATTCCCATACTTCAAGCTGCTTAAATTCATAGATTTCCTCTTGCATGGCTTCGATCCAACAGGATTCTTCCATTGCTTATTTATAATTCTTCAATTCTTCTTTAGCTAAGAAAGCGTGAAAATAACACCATAAAGCATCGATAGAAAGTTGACGTCTTGTAGAAACAAGTTTTGATGGATTGCTGATGATTGTTGTAGACAGATGATCTTTTGTCCATCTTTTTGTGTAAATTGGAGGTTGTTGGAAAGTGTGCATGTTTGAAGTGTCTACAATCCTTGAAGATGACTCAGCTGAGCTAGTTTCTGGAGGAGTAAATGGATTGGTAAATGTGTCACTATTAAACTATGCAACTTCTTCATTTGGTTCAACATTTATAAAATTGATTGGTGAGTCTGTTGCTTCAATGTTTGGTGAATTACTTGGAGAGGGAGCTTCTTAATCAATGGTAGTAGAGGAAGATGCTCTGGCTGTATCTGATGGAAGTAGAGTTGTAGCAGAAATGGGGGTAAATACAACACTTATAGATTTGAAGTATTCATCGAACATCGATTGAAACAGCAAATCCTAGTCATTCTTTATAGGAGGTTTAGCTGATGTTGAAGCAGCCTGGTTAAACACGAGTCCTGAACTAATGTGTCCAAAAGTCAAATCATGAAGTTTGGGTCCTGAACCGAGTTGTTCATAAGCCATTTGAGTAAGTTCATCAAATTATACGTTCCATGTTTCCATTATTTGTCTGGTCCTTTTGTTGTAGATCTGGTACGCCTTCTTGGATGGTGAATAACCGATGAAGATTCCAATGTCTGCTTTAGACTGAAGTTTCCCAAGATCCTCAAAATCATTTGTTGGATAACATAGAGCACCAAAAACGTGAAGATACTTGAGTTCTGGTTTGCGATCTCTAAGCAGTTCATATGGAGTCTTATTGTAACAGGTATGGATTAGGGAGCGGTTTTGAGTATAACATGCAGTAGCTACAACTTCAGCCCATAGAAACAGTGGAGATTTGGAGAAAATAAGCATGGTTCTTGCAGCCTCTATCAACGTGCGGTTACGTCTTTTAACTACACCATTTTGTTGTGGAGTACGTGCAGTAGATGTATGATGAGTAATTCCAACATCTTCTGTATACTTTCGTAGAGTATGATTGAGAAACTCGGTGTCGTTGTTGGTACGAAGATATCTTACTGTAGCATTAAGACTAACTTGAGCTTGCTTCAAAAATTTGATGATAATTTCTAGAGCTTCATCTTTAGATCTCAAAAACTTCACCCAAGTAAAACGAGAGTAATCATCAACGATGACAAGAATATATCTTTTGTTGTTTATACTTTCTACCGCATCGATCTACACAAATCCATATGCAGCATTTGAAGTTTCTCATTTGTACTTGGTTCCGGCTTGTATGGATGAGATTCCTTTTTGCTTTTTCCCATTTGACATGCCGAACACAAATGATCTTTAGTATACTTCAACTTGGGCAACCCTTTGACAAGACCTTGTTTAGCAAGATGATTGATGGTACCGAAGTTTAAGTGAGAGAGTCGACGGTGCCATAACCAAGATTTTGTCTTCGAGGATTTAGAGAGTAAACAAATTGAAGACTTCATCATATCCGCCATTAAGATTGTATAAAGATTAGAACCACGAGAACCCAATAGTAGATCAACAGCTTCCAAGTTCCATACAAAACAAGTGTGTTTTCTGAAAGCTACTTCGAGATCCGAATCACAAAATTGCCCAACGGAGAATAGATTATGACCAAGTCCTTCAACGTAGTAAACACGTGAAATAAGAATATTCCCCATTTGTAGATCTCTGTATCCCATAATAGCTGCAAAATGATCGTTTTCGAATCAGACCGTTCTGATAAATTTGGAAACAAAATTGATGAGCTTATCACGGTGTCCAGTCATGTGTTTGGAACACCCAAAGTCTGAATACCAAAGAACAATTTCTACAATCTGCACAAAAAGAAAGAAGAAAAATGTAGGATCCCTAGATCATTCCATGGATGAAATCACAAGATCAATGGCAAAAGGAAAGATTAAACATTAATGAAAGTCAAACTTCAACGGGTCGAGATCCTTCATCCCGTAAATAATTCTCTCAATCCAAAAATCTTGTAAAATTAATGATGGACATTCCCGTATTTAACATGCATTTAGAGAGTGATCCCCGGGCATTGGCATATCTATGACTTAGTTTAGGACACGATACATCAACCAGAATTACTGTGGTTGTTAGGATATGTCTAGGAGGAACAACTATGGTGGACGTGTCATGAGAAGAAGATGGGGACATGGTTTTCCTACCAAGTAAAATGTCCTACCAGTTTAAGACCTACAGTTTTAAAGATCCGTCTTGTTGGTTTCCATTCCCTTTTAACTTTTTGTTTTGCAGATTTAGCCACTTTACGTTTTTACATTTTCTTAAGATATTGAACAACACAAGCATCATGATTTGCAGAAAACAAACATTGATTACAAGATAAGGAAATAGTATCAGAATTCTTTGACAAAGCAACATTCTTAACATTCACATTATAATCTAAAACATGATTGTTCTTATTAGCACTAGACTTAAACTTCCTATGTGGGCTTCTACTTTATTCCGCATGCTTCTACTTAATGGTTGCGAGATCATATCATTCTTTGTATTGCTTCTGGGCTTTGATCCACTAGCATTAGTAGAGCTTACTCTTCCTGTAGAAGGCAACATAGTGTTGTCAGTCTTTCGAGTGTTTTGCTTTACTGCATGCTCTTTTGTGATTGTCTCAATTGTCTGTTTTGTTCTAGATACATATACATAAGGCTTATTTTTCTTTCTATGGCTCGTAGCGGGAGCCTACTTTTCATTCCCGCTTTAGATGTGTTGAAAGTGGCATAACTAGCACTAACATACATAAAGTTCTTGAATTCGCTCATCAAACTTAGAGGCATGACCTATATGTTCATCTAAAGGTTTTAATGCTCTAGCTTCTTCTAATAATTCCTGTAGTGTTGCTACATGCTCTTTAGTGACTTTCAGATAATCTCTATGCACGACCCTATTGTTCTTAAAGTAAGCATTGATTGGTTCAGACTCAATTTTAAGCAAACTTGGGGCAAGAACTTTTGTGCATTTTTAATTATCTTATTGGTATTCAAGTGTGAAGTGACTGATTTTGATAAATCATTTTTCTTAACAACTTTAGGAATAACCTTTGATTTGTGAAGCGGAGTTACTGAATAAAGTTTAGTTCCTGAAGTTGAAGGTCTAAAAAGCTTAGTATTTACACTTGTACCATTATGATTCATTTGAGATTCAGAAAGCTTTCCTTTTAACTGTGCTCTTAACTTGTTATTTTCATAAATCTGATCATTAAGTTTTTGTTGCAAAGAGTCAGTTTGAAGTTTGGTTTTTGCCCGTGTTTACTTGATTGAATCATTCAACTTCTTATATTCTAACTTAATATGTTCTCTTTCCTTAACTAAGGAAGAAACCTGAAAAGCTAGAGACACGTTCTCATCCTCTATTTTCTGAATCCCAGAATCAATAACAAGTAATTCACTCTGAGTCTTTTGAGCTAAAATATGTTTCAACTCATTGATTACATGTAATTTGTCTTGCAATTGTACTTTTAGATCATTTATCTCAACAGATTGATTATTGATTGTTTTAACAAAAAACTGTTTATTTTTTGTTTCAGGAACATTAAGAATCATTTGTTCTTTGTGATTTTGAAAAGCAATATCAAGAGTAATGTTGTATTCCTTAAGTTTTGCAAAACACTTTCTTAATTCACACAATGATTTGTTTGATTCTTGAAGATCTAAAAGCACAATGTCAAGACTTTTACACTTTCCACAATTATCAACTTTATTCAACGAACGCAAGTAAGTGCACATAATATCACTAGCGATATTTTCTTCTAAGAATCGATCGTTGTTGATTAAAAGTTGTTTCTTTTCAATTTAAAACTTTTCTTTGCCACAGAACATTAATCAATCTCATCTTTCATTTGTTCAAAAATGTCTTTCATTTCTTTGAACTCAGCAATAAATCTCTTTTCAAAAAGTTTGAAAGTTTCTTTTAGGTTTTCAGAAAATGATATGACATCATTTTCATGTCATTAATCAACTTTGTAAACCTCAGATAGTATGAGTGGATTGATTCTCCAGGCTTAGATGTGAATTTATCAAATTCATCATATAGCATAGATTCACGTTCTTGCTTGGTCATCTCTATGCCTTCCATAAGTTCTTTGACGCGATCTCATATTTCCTTTGTAGTTTGATATTGGTTGATGAGAGTATAGATGTCAACTGGCAATCCAAAAAGAACTATATTGACAGCTTTGATGTCACTGTCATAACGTAACTTGCCTTGTCCCTCAAAATCTTTAAGTCTTTAAGGACGACGTATGTCGGTAACTCCATATGTGTCTTTAACAGTAATCTATGACTTGAATTGATAAGGACCATTGTTAATTGAATCTTTTAACATTTCACCATTCTCTTTGCCTCGGATGTAGAGAATAATCTGGGTCTTCCAACTATCATACATGCCTTTTTTGAGCATCGGGGGATGGGTTTCAGAACCTGCAACAATAACGTTCTCTACCATAGTAGCCATTGTGATGATTGTATAGATTTTGTAAGAACTGATATTTGTAAGGATTGTTTTGACGAGAAGAAGTGTTGTTTTTGTGAAAGTTTTGTCGAAAGATTGTATTTTTAACACGAACCGAGTCAAAGATTTCAACTTTATCAATTTAGTTTATTTAAAAACCTTAAAGTTTAAACCTTTTTAACTCAAAATCACCTTTTTAATATTAGTTACCCACTAAAAACCCTAACTCCTTTTTATTAATTTAATAATAAAAAACCTTTGTAAAACCCTAAAAAATACAAAACCCTAATTTTAAAAACTAGGGTTTAGTTTTTAGTTTAGACTCGTTCCGGGTTCGGAGGTTCGGTTGGGGCTTGGTGACCGATCCAGTGAGGATCGAATGGGTGGTAGTGACCGAAGGTGGTGGTGATGGTTTGGTTAGGGCTTGGTGACCTTAAGGGAGGACAAGTTGGAGCTTAACGACCAAAAGGGAGGTTTGGTTGGAGCTTAACGACCTTAAGGGAGGTTTGCTTGGACCACTATGACCGATCCACTGTGGGTCGGTTGTGGTGGTTTCCGGTGTCGAGTCCTGGTTGTTTCTGATGATGTTTCTAGCTTGAAGAATGAATCTTTTTCCAAGAAAACCACTAAAGTTTGCAACTTTATGCAAAAGTTCGAAACTTTATGCACGAAAACCATAAAAAGTCTTCAAATTAACGTGTAGATCACGTTTTTAAGTGACTTTTGCAAAGTTAATTGCAAAAGATCAAGACTTTATCTTTCGAAATCTCTAAAAATTACAACTTTCTTTAAATTTTAAGGCTTTGTCTTTAAGAACTTGTCTTTTTAGTCTTCACAGTCTTCATAATCTTCAAGTTCTTCAAAGTCTTCAAATTTTATAACTTTCTTCACAAAAAGCACTTCAAATCATCCATGGCTATTGATACCAATTGATACAATATAAATTATCATACAAAATACTAAACTAGAAAGTTTTAGAGAGAGAGTAGAGAGAGATGGGATGTTGGTGAGGAGGAGAGGAGAGAGAGAGAGAAAGAAAGAAATATTAGATTAGAAAAAAGAGAAATCACCACCCTTAACCCTTCCTTAGCCCTCCTTTTATAGTAAGGAAGGAGGGACTAGGAAGCAATTAAGGGTTTGTACTTATTACAACATAGTCCTTTCCTATTTGCACTAGTTAATCCCTACACATTATAAACTAGATAAATTGGTCATGTAATCAACACTTTTTGTCTTTCTAACAGAGGGGTAATTATAGGTATCCTATTAACCTAGAACGCCTAGGTTTAGTCATGTTGGTTCGGGCTCGGCTTTGGTTGGGCTTTTGGCCCGAAACGCATACAATATTAGATTAAATCATGAGCCCATAATCCCGACTAGCCTATTACAACGTATATTTAATAATGATCGAGACTTGATAAATGGATGACCGATACTTCTTTGTTCGACTCAATATTTTGAGGCTAACAGTTTCTTTTAAGTGGATCAACCAAAGGCAACTATAAGCATGTTAAAAAATTGGATAAAGGGATCATTTTCTAAAAGTCTAGCTCAACCAGAATGCATTGCTTCTTCTAGGTAATGTGTTGCAACTAGCCATGGACCAAATTAACGAAATTGATTTATTTTACTTATGGTGGAATAAATTAATTGTATATATGTTACTTTTACAGGAAAACCAATGTATATGTACAGTATGTGACGGCTTACGAAATATTTTATTATGCCAGCACATAGATTGGCTATCCTACCTCAACCGTGGTCTTATTCGGAGCGGATTCGGAGTCCGCTCTAATTGGATGTGCATTTTTTACCGCTTAGGATGCTATGGCTCATGCAACCCAGGTTCATTCTGGTGATGTTGTTGCAGTAATTGGTGTTAGTGGTGTAGGTTCAAGGTGAGAATATCAGATTGACTATATGAACTACTTCGTATATCATAAGTACATCTAAGTTGCTCATCCAAACACCCTCTTATATATATTCTTATAGATGGTACCTTTTTTTATAAGTCGACTTTGTATTAGCATTGTAATTTGCAATAGTCCAAACTTCTGTTTAGTTTTCTTCGTGTGTTATGATTTCGGATGATCTTTAGAAATTTAATATTGCCATCGATATACTTATGTAGACAAACACTCCGCCACAAAGCGCGGGTTAAAAAACTCTTTATAAAACAACCAAAAAAAAGTTAATACGAGAAAATAAAGAATTGAAAATTTAAGATTTAACATCAACTAACATGAAAATATCTTCAAATGACTACAATTCAACATAGAAACAATAAATCGGTCTATAAACACACTCACCCATGACCATGTCTATTTTAAGATCACCCTGAGCAGCACAATGACTCGTATATTTTTCCCACAAGTCATTTGCAATTGTATTTCTCAGTTGAACCGTCTCATCGTTATTGGTCATGTCTAATGTGATTCATTCTTCGACTATGTTGGAAGACCCACTAGTTTTTAATCTTTTATTCATAATTATAAAAAGATGTTTTGGTTTAGACGTTTTCATACATTTTTATCCTTTTTTTTACGTTTTATATTTTAATACGTTTTTATCCGTTTTGTACATTTTTTACGTTGTCATACGTTTTTGTCCATTATTTACGATTTTTGTATGTTTTTATACGTTTTCATCTGTTTTTATCCGCTTTAATCAGTTTTTGTATGTTTTGTATGATTTCTTATGTTTTTGTACGTTTTCATACTTTTTGTACATTTTTATGGTTTTTGTACATTTTCATCTGTTTTTTGTACGTTTTGGTACATTTTTTCCATTTTGTACATTTATTGCACGTTTTCGTCTGTTTTTATAAGTTTTCTTATGTTTTATACGGTTTTGTACGTTTTATACACTTTTTTACGTTTTCATCCGTTTTTATATGTATTTATAAATTTTCATACGTTTTTATCCGTTTCGTTTGTTTTTTACGTTTTCATAAGCTTTTGTACGGTTTTTACGGTTTTGTGCATTTTTGCACGTTTTCGTCTGTTTTTATACGTTTCATACTTTTTTGTACGTTTTTTACGGTTTATACGTTTTGTGCGTCATTATACGTTTTCGTACATTATCATACGTTTTTGAACGTTTTTGTACACTTTTTTTTACGTTTTTGTAAGTTTTTGTGCATCGTTGTACGTTTGTGTACGTTGTATGAAAACGTAAAAACATATGAAATTGTAAAAAAGCGTATAAAAATGGAAGAAAACGTACAAAAACGTATCGAAACGGATAAAAACAAAGGAAAACGTATAAAACGTTCTAACACGTATAAAAGCGGATGAGTTCAGACGAATACAGACAAAAACGAACTAAAACGTATGAAAATGTTCAAAGACGAATAAAAACGTACAAGAACGTAAGAAAACGGACAAAACGGACAAAAACAGACGAAAACGTACAAAAATTTATGAAAACATAAGAAAAAAATGAAAATGTATGAAAAGGTTCAAAAACATAAAAGAACGTAAGAAAACGTACAAAACGTATGAAAACGTACAAAAATGGATGAAACGCACAAGGCGTACAAAAATGAATAAGAACTTAAGAAACCGTATAAAGCGTATAAAAACAAACGAAAAACGTACAAAACGGATGAAAATGTATGAAAATGTTCAAAAACGTATAACACGTACAAAACCGTATAAAAGCGTAAAAACCACACAAAACGGACGAAAACGTATACAAACGTATAAAAGCGTAAAAAATGGATAAAAACGTACATAAACAGAAAAATCTTACGAAAACGTATAAAAATGCATAAAAAGGTATAAAACCATTCAAAAACGTAAAAACACAAAAAATAAAAGAAGTTTAGATTATGTGATATCATTCTTTAGGAAGATCTGACTAATTAGGGTTTTGGCCCATTCTTGAGACCCATTTGGCCATTCTTGAGACCCATTTGACCATTCTTGATTTCATACTAAGAATTAGGTAATCCATTTGGACCTATCACTCTAGTTTCACTCTACCGAATCTGACTTGTAAGATGGTGCAATTAACCCAAGATGACATATTTTTGTTTGAATCGGTTGGAATTGCCAGGTCTACTAGAAAATGATTCAACTTTTTATACGTAACTAGATATATGTCTTAGTTTATTACTGTGCTATGTTGTGGATATTATTTCACAATAGGAAAGGCATTTGAAACTTCTTGAGAAACAATCTTGTTAAACAATGCGAACTATATACACCCTTTGTATAAAGTAGTAGTGTAGTAAATTTAGATGACAAAGTCTTTTTCATAAGGATTAAGATCCTCTAAAGTTCATATGAACATGAACGGTAAAGTTCTTTCACAATTAAAAAGAAAACCGGGTCCCTCAGTAGTCCCTGCTGTTATGTTTGTGAGAGTACTTTACTAGTCATGTTTATATGAACTTCAGAGTATCTCAATCCTTATAATATCAATCTGAAGAACACACAAAGTACATTAAGAATAATGCGCTTGTATATTTAATTGCCGAAAGAAACCTTTAGTCTGATGTTAATTCATCTTACCTCTTTATTGTAGTTCTGCAAAACCTTCTCACGTCTTGGTTACTGAAATAAATTTAAACTGCAACTTACTGATTAAAAGAGCAACAAAATGAGTGTAAGGCCTAAATTACTAAATGTATTTATCTTCAGCATCAAGCCGTTTCAATATCTAGTAAGTTAATTGAAGTTAACCCATTTGACCCATTAGAACATAAATAATCCAATTTATCCCATTTATAGTTAGTTTCATAATCGGGTCGGGATTGCCACCTCTTACCACTACCAACAGTAGCATGGTACAATATAGCCGCAATAATGATGAGGGGTGAAGGGGTAATTAAACCTTGAGAACTTTCAAAAAAAATGTAACAACTTTTATGGACCGATAAAGTAGCATGGAATATTCATTTATGTTTGATTAAAACCTACCGATTTTCTAAGGGCTTTCATTCACCCGTATCACTTTGTACGCCCTGCTACTAGGATCAATGATATTATTATCCCCTCTTAAAAATAAATATCGATTTGTAAAGTTCTCCTGCAACGAATGATCTATTTAACATCATGCGATAGATTACAAACAAAAAGTATAATGTTTGGACAGTGTTAGGCCAACCTTCAATTCTTAAGGGTGTTTTAGAATGCTTATTACACCAATTATTTATACTACATATAAAGCAAAAAAAGAATCTCTCTCCTCATTGAATGTCAATAATTAAGTAATACAATTATTTATGCCTACTGTACATGATGCGTATAATTGTTTAAAATTAATTTTTCAAGTTTTAAATTTATAAAAACTTGATTACCTATGGTCTACAATGCACTAACGGGAAGAGAAGCCGATCGTGTGTAGTGCAGGATTGGTAAATCCAAGGTCGTCCCAAGAGCTAAGTGTTTTAGTCTCAATTTGAATAGGTCACAGTTTAAAACGGTTGAATATAAATTTGACAGAATTAAAAGTAAATAAAACGCAGAATTAAAATACGAGAATTTATCAGGGAGAAAATCGTACTAGCCTAGTTACTCATTTGATATAGTTAAGATAATGTTTCCTAGTGCAATGTCTACTTATCGCTTATGGTGATTCTAATATCGACAGGCCCGATTGAACATCAAAACTTGTCCTATGTATCCTATGATCTCAGGTCCCCGTTGGACACGAAGGGTGAGTATCCAGTCTACACTGATTAACCCCCAACTATCCTAAAGACCTGTCTAATGCCAATAATCCCACTTCTTGGCTATAAACCCTCCTGGAAGAGTTTCCTAAATTTTATAAGTATCTATCATACTGTAGGTGGTGATATGAGAAATCTCTACACTAAGGACAATTATCAACCTATCCCTAATACCCGATTAACCCTTAATTCAATAGGTACGTCTACTATAAGGTCTAACATGATCAACACTAGCATCAATACTACCAAAACTTGGGGATCATGAAATAGGCAATAAGGATATCCTATAAATGATGATTCAACAGGAAACAAGCATCAAAACCACAACAAGTCATAACAAGGCTAGCAATTAAGGTGCTTAGCCACTCATACTACAGATAACACAAGAAATAATGAAAGAACTCTTTGATTGAGAAGATATTATAATCTTACAGAGTTTGTGACAAATGATTAATACAAGAAATTAGTAAAATGATTTCTCCCTTAGACTAGTGAGTGATGGAGCTGAATTTCTCTTTTCTTGGAAGCCTCATAAGATCTCTGGAACTCTCCTCTCCGTGAATGATACTAATGAGCTAAGATTGGGCCTCTATTTATAATATCCGAATCAACTACATCGTAGTTGAGGGTGCAAACTACCCCGTAGTTATGCTGATTCAGACTTTCCAAGTGTAGGCTTGAAGTAGCTACGGCGTAGTTGAAGTGGCCAACTACACCGTAGTTGTGAGTAGACATGTATTCTTTTGGTAACCCTTGATAACTACGACATAGTCCCTACGGGGCAACTACGCCGTAGTTTCTTCTAAGCTTGCTTGGGTCTTTATTTGAACTACGGCGTAGTTCAATGTGGTAAATACGCCGTAGTTATGTCTTGGCAGCATAATTTCTTCACTTTATCCATCCAATTCCCGTGTCTTTCCGTTCCAACATTCATAATTTCCTGTAAATGAAATAAAGGTAATTAAGTACAAATTTTAACCATAAATAGACAATTATGAATGTTTTATGAGGGATTTTGATACAAAAAGGTAAAGAGTATTTGATGTTATCAAATATCCCCCCACTTGACTTCTACTTGCCCTCAAGTAGACCTGTTAGAATAAATCCTAAAAAGATATCCTCTAATTTAACTCGGGAGATATGAATTTATAGATTACCTATGCTAGAAAATACCAAAGCCGAACACCTCACGGAAAGGGTATCAAAATCACTCAACTCTCACTGGTCTAAGTGTTTCAATTCGGGGTGATCACTCAATAGCACTGTCATGGTATGTATTCTATCATAAGCTTGGAAAGTACACAAAACTACACCAACTAGAGTTAAAGTCTAAATAGCTCTTAAAGGCAACATGGATGACACACACAAGTTTGAATAGGTGAATAGTCCTAGCCAATACCAATGCTCCAGATTAAGCGACAAAACCACACATGCTCGTCCAAATCGATGAACTAGACACATGTGATTGCTCAAATCATTAACTCGAGCAAGCTAAAGGCTAAAACTATTAAAGTGCATGAATAGACATGGGATACACGTATAATTGGTATTAGAATAAGTAAACACAAAATAAATAGTCTAAAAATCCATAGTTTCATCATCACTGGCTACTATCCTTCCATTAGCTCAAACTTCAAAGTCTAAAAATCTGATCATCAATAATAATGGGCTAGTCTCGGTGATATAGATGTAAAATTTTGCAATTGGATGAAGCAAAAGCATACAAGCCAAACCTTCAATGAAGTAGTTGGTTTATAAACATACCAACTCAAAGTCTTCAACACTCATAGTCCGGGTTGGTTTTATATGATAACCAACACAAATAACACCATGCTACAGAAATGAAATGAGATACTACAACTACTTTTGTTAATGATTACAATACAAGGTAAAACTTTTGTAGCATGTAATATAATAAACATCCCCCTACTTGAGATAAGTAGTATCGAAAGTATTAGTGATACGAGGGGTCTTCAATGACAGGTCTTCTATATAAGCATGATTCTCAAACCCGTTCACCCGAACTATGGATTTCAAGCAGCCAATAACTCCTCAACGGTGAATTTAAAGACTATAGGGTAGGCTAAGGTGTAATGGTGATACGAAACATAAACAATTTGGGTTAAACAACAAGGAATGGTTAAACAGATTGTACTAAGGGTATCTTGTACTAAAAGTGAGTGCAACAAAAGGGTTTTATCATGGGAGGTCGACAAGTCGATGTAACAAGTCGTTAAACGCATACAATAATACACATATGGGCTAATTTGGGTGTAAATCCTATAATGTTGCCTTCTTGAACTATTTATCCCTATCACTCAATTAGGTCTCGAAATGATGTACAAGCCAAGTTTTAAAGTCTACAATACTATCGGCACACTCATATTTGATGGATTTATGTAATAACATACGAAAATGAAATATCAGGCAAACCTAACCAATGGAAATAAAGGTTAATTGTGCTCGGCAAAGATCTATTCTAGTTTAAGTATTAAAAAACATGTTAATTTTTTTCGAAAATGGCATAATTTTTTCAAAATAAACTAGAAAATCGAAGGCAATTATCGGTCAAGTGGTAATTCTACTCCCATCCCCCCACTTGGTTTTTACAATGTCCCTATTGTATATTTAAGGAAATGAAAAGTTAAAAACAAGAGTAGAATTAAAATGGAAGACTCCCCTGAGTATTGCTCTCTAAATCCAGAGCTTAATGTATAGTCATGGACTCCTGTCTTGAAAATCATGAGCAACCTCATGTCCCTGAAATCATTTAACAAACCTAACGAATTATATGTTTCTAAAATACAAAATATGGAAAACTAACTCACTTTTATAGGAATCACGGTTGCATTTAGCATATGCAACAAGCCTTTAAAACCATTTGGTGGTCTGAGTAGACGAGTGAAGTCTCATGAGGGTTTCCAGTGAATACACCCACAAAGTTCATCTACTAAATGTACATAGTTTTGTAAAGTTCCAAATTATTTTTGAAAAATAATTTTGTGTTGCAGGTTTGAACTACGACGTAGTCCTTAGATGGAACTACACCGTAGTTAAATGAATAAAAGTGAGGCTTAAATATCCCAGACCAACTACGGCGTATTTAAGGGTTTGAACTACATCGTAGTTACAGATTTGAAAATTAATTTTTTGGGAATTTAGCCTAACTATGACGTAGTCCGGGTATCCAACTACGCCGTAGTTACAAACTATAACTAGTTTTTACTCATTCAACTACTTAGCCGAGGTGATCACGATTATCGATTTCCCGGATGTAGCAACCTGCACACAAAGTTAGATTAATACAAAACCAAACTAAATGCGAAAATTAAATGAAAGAGGAGGATATAAGACGGGTTGTCT
Organism: Tanacetum coccineum; assembly: GCA_026074375.1. Lineage (NCBI taxonomy): Eukaryota > Viridiplantae > Streptophyta > Magnoliopsida > Asterales > Asteraceae > Tanacetum > Tanacetum coccineum. Next base: position 35,557 of record BQNB010010301.1, read on the forward strand.
CTCGACAAGCACTTTTGTTATTATCGAGTCTTTAAGTTAGACCCAAGGCGGGTCTACGTCTCCCTTTGGACACTTCCTATCGTGTCCATTTCTTTCATTAACTCAGCTCTTATTACAGCAACGTTAGCACTAGTTCTAGGCAACTCGTCAATTTTCAAAATTCTAGCCTTTATGTAGCTTTCCCTTGGGCCGATTGGGTACCTTGTTACCTCCACTTTCTCAATCAAAATCGGTGGTGGTGTTTTATAAGTCATGCCAAGCAATTTTCACATTCTCTCTTTGTAGGCTTCATCATCAATATCTATGAAGCCATCATGTGATTTTAATTTTGAATAGTCAACTATCCCATCTAAATCTTCCTCATCTTTGACTGTTCTACTGAACCACCCATTATCTAATTTATCCAACACGACATCTAATATCAACTCCATCTTTTCTTCCCCAAAATTCTCTAGATCCTCGCAATCTTCTTTTGTATTCGGGCTTATTTCTTGAACGAGGTCAGAGTTCATATCAATCATATCATCCTGATTTTCATCAAATTCTTGTCTCCAATAATCCTTCAGGATTCTCTCTTTGGTCATTTTGCATACTTTTCCCTAGGGATGAGCAAAAGAACCAAATAACCGGATCGGAACCAAGAACCGAACCGGAACCAAGAAGAACCGAACAGGAACCAGAACCGTAGGTTCCGGTTTTGGTTCTTGAGTTTGAGATTTTTCGGTTCTTGGATCGGTTAGGTTCGATTCCACTGGTTCTCGGTTCCGAAACCGAATACCCAAATATTCTATAATTATGTCATTTTTCTCTTACTTAAATTATACGTACCATAAAAAACCTAGTAGCCTACTTAAAAAATAAAGAAAAGGGGGGGGGTTGGGGGGGGGGGGGGGGGGGGGGGGGGGGGGGGGGGGGGGGGGGGAGGGTATCCAACAACGCCGTAGTTGTAGTCTGCAACTACATTTTAATCACTTTAACCACAAGTCGAGTTGATCCCGATTGTCCATTTCTTAGCTAGCAACCTGCAAACAAAGTTAGAAAAATACAAAACCAAACTAAATGCGAACATTAAATTAAAGAAAGGGATGCAGGACGGGTTGTCTCCCGACAAGCACTTTTGTTTATTACCGAGTCTTTAAGTTACACTCAAACCGGCCTACGTCTCACTTTGGACACTTCCTCCTGCATCCATTTCCTTCATTAACTCAGATCTTACTGCGACAACGTTAGCGCTAGTCCTAGGCATCTCCTCAATCTCTAAGACTCTGACCCTTGTGTAACTTTCCCCTGGGCTGATTGTCTACCTAGTTACCTCAACTTTCTCAATAAAAATTGGTGGTGGCTTCCTATAGGTCATGTCGAGCATTTCACACATTCTTTCTTTGTAGGCTTCATCATCAATATCTATGAATCCATCGTGTGATTTTAACTCTAAATAGTCAATTATCCCATCCAAATCCTCCTAATCTGTGACTGTTCCGCTGAAGCAACCATCATCTAACTTATCCAACACGGTGTCTAATATCAACCCCATCTTTTCTTCCCCAAAATTCTCTAGATTCTTACAATCTTCTTCTGTATTCGGGTTTATTTCTTGAGTGGGGTCAACGCTCATATCGATCATGTCATCATGGTTTTCATCGAATGAATGCCTCCAATAATCCTTCATGATTCTCTCTTTGGTCATTTTGCATACTTTCCCATACCTTACTGTTACTCAATCATTAAAGCTCAATCCTTCCTATGCAACATCGAGTCTTTTATCATCGTTTAGACAACATCTATAGCATTTCATTTCTGTGTTATCAGGCAACTCGCCTCCATCACATTGATCATCATAAGGGTCACAAGATTCCTAAAATTTGTGCCCATCTCCTTTTTGTTATAGGATTGACTTACACCAATGTTCTTTTAATTTAATTACTAATGAGAGATCTATGTCGCGTTCTATGTTTGGCTCTTCAATTGCTTTGATCCCCCATGGGTTTTCTTGATCCAACTTACTACATCTATAATCTATCTCATCCTGTGACTCCTGTACATATACTTTATAAGAAAAGATATCAAGATCAATAACTAATAAGTAATTAAAATAATTGGTTTTTATACAGAACTCCGAATTATATAGGAACAAATCATGATCTATCTTTATTATATCGTCATTTGTGATGCTCTTTTCATTCCTAATAGCACATATTGTTTCAACGAGAGTTTTATTGGGATTGTTCTTGGTTTTGAATACGACTTTTTGATTCCCTACTTTTAATGAAACTAATTTCCTGAAAATATCAACTTTGGCGTGAGCTGTAGCTAACAATGGCCTTCCTAGGATAATAGGCATTCTTATGTCTTCTACCATGTCTAATATAACAAAATCGACTGGAAAAATAAAATTTTCAATTTTTATAAGTAAATTTTCCACAATTCCCTTCGGAGTACTCTTAGTTCTGTCTGCCATTTCTATAGTCATATTTATTGGTTTTAGTCCTCCGATACCTACCCTTTTGAACATTGAAAGAGGTATGACGCTTATACTTGCTCCTAAATCAGCTAAAGCATTAAAAGTCAGTTTTCTAATAGAACAAGGAAGAGTAAAACTCCATAGGTCTTGTTCCTTAAGGGGTAGTTGATTCTGGAGAATTTTTGAGCATCTTGACATCTTCATTCTCCGATGTTCTTGATTTATTTTCCACCAGATTTTTCATGTGCTTAACGTAATCATTAGTTTTCCTTATCTCTTTAAGGAGTTAGCGATTTACTTTTATTCTTTTGAGGCTTTTCATAGCCTTGTGAACCAATGCTTCCTCAGCATGTTGCTCGAGGCGTCTAGGAAACGGGATGGGTGGTTCGTAGTGGGCGACGTAATAGCTGAGTAATTACGATTACTAGGTGTCACCTTTTGGTGTGTAAGCTCATGTTGTGCTGCTACCTCCTCCATTTCCTTAACCTCTTCAGTTTCTTCCTGAACTTATTCATCCTAAAAGCTTGAATTGGCGTAAAAATATTCGATTTCCTCAGGAGAGTAGTAGAAAGGTGTATACAGTGGTAATAACTCCTTAGTGAAGATTGCCTTTCATTCTCCTATCTTGGTCCCAGTGGCTCGTCCTTCAACTTCCATGGTTAGAGCTTTTTACCTTAGACTCAAGGTTACAGATAATTTCATCGTGACCTCTTTGATTTATTTCTATGCTCTCTTGAAACTTCCTTAGCCATTCGTAATGCTCAGCTTCCTTTTTATCTAATTCTTCCATGTACTTAGTAACCATCTCTGTCAGGCTCAGTTTTCTCTCCTAGATGGTTATTGATTTCCATTCTTATGTAGTATCCTAGTGGACCTACACGATATCTGGAATCGTTCCCGTTATTATTTGGAAAGGGTCGTCCAAATTCTCCATACTTGACTTCCTCAATGCTTTTAACCTCTTCATTAAGCGGACATTCTTTGTTAAGGCGAGATCCTCTACAGTTTTCGCATCCTACTTGGATAACATGTACATTCTCCTTCAGCTTCTTCATATCTCCCCCAAGACTTCCAATTCACTTGTGATAGCTGCAATTCCATCCGAGCTATCATTACTTACCTTTCTGCTGGTTAACCTGTTGTGCCATTTTTGTGAATGGTCAGCCATAGTTTGGATTGCATCCAATGCCTGAGTAGGTGTCTTATTCGGTATCAGTCCCTGTGAATCTAGTAATTGGTGAGTCATGGTGTCCAACCCCTTGTAGAAGATGTTGACCTTCTGATGACTATTTAGATCATGTGTTGGGTACTTGTATAGTAGGTCATTGTACCTCTCCCATGCTTGGTACAATGTCTCTTCACCTTCTTGTTTGAAGTTATGAATTTCCTCGAGCTACTTTGTCGTTTTAGATGGCGGACAATACCTTTGAATAAAGGCCTTTTTGAGCAAATCTCAGGTGTTAATTGTTCCTGGAGATAGTCTGCCCGCTCATCTCTTTGCAGTTCAAGCGAGGGTGATGGGAAATACACGCAACATGACGGCGTCATGTGTGACTCCCAGAATGTTGAACAAACTGATGATGTCCAAAATCCTTTCAATGTGTTCATAAGCATTGTCATTTTTGTTCCTTGAAAAGGTATCTTCTCTCAATTCCCTCAAGAATTGACTTTTGATCTCAAAATTGACATTGCCTCCGATTTCAGGTTTAACTACGCCCAGTGCCTGGTTTCCACGAGTCAATGTCAAATACTGCTCCATCTTGAGTGTGTTGATGTCGGCGTCACCCATCTTGTTTCCTGAAATTAAGAATAATAGAAAATTAGTTCTTTAAAACTTAAACAAACAAATACAGGAATTCAAATTGTAAACTAACTTTAGCTCCCCGGCAACGACGCCAAAAACTAGATGTGTATAATTGTTTAAAATTAATTTTTCTAGTTTTAAATTTATAAAAACTCAATTACCTATGGTCTACAACGTACTAACGGGCAGAGAACCTGATCGTGTATAGTGCAGAATTGGTAAATCTAAGGTCGTCCTAAGAGCTAAGTGTTTTAGCCTTACTTTGAATACATAGTTTAAAATGGTTGAATATGAAATTTGACAGAATTAAAAGTAAATAAAACGCGAAATTAAAATACGAGAATTTATCAGGGAGAAAATCATACTAGCCTAGTTACTCGTTTGTTATAGTTAAGATAATGTTTTCTAGTCCAATGTCTACTTATCGCTTATGGTGATTCTAATATCGACAGGACCGATTGAACATCGAAACCTGTCCTATGTATCCTATTATCTCAGTTCCCTGTTGGACACAAAGGGTGAGTATCCAGTCTACAGTGATTAACCCCCAACTATCCTAAAGACCTGTCTAATGCCAATAGTCCTACTTCTTGGCTATAAACCCTCCTGGAAGAGTTTCCCGAATTTTATAAGTATCTATCATATTGTAGGCGGTGATATGAGCAATCCTTACATTAAGGACAATTGTCAACCTATCCCTAGTACTTGGTTAACCCTTAATTCAACAAGTAAGTCTACTATAAGGTCTAACAAGATCTACACTAGCATCAATACTACCAAAACTTGAGGATCATGTAACAACCAATAAGGATATCTTATAAACGATAATTCAACAGGAAACAAGCATCAAAACCATAACAAAATCATAACAAGGCTAGCACTTAAGGTGCTTAGCCACTCACACTAAAGATAACATAAGAAATAATGAAAGAAATCTTTGATTGAGAGAACATTAGAATCTTACAGAGACTGTGATGAATGATCAATACAAGAAATTAGTAAAATGATTTCTCCCTTAGACTAGTGAGCGATGGAGCCGAATTTCTCTTTTCTTGGTAGCCCTAGAAGATCTCTGGAACTCTCCTTTCCGTGAATGATATGAATGAGCTGAGATTGGGCCTCTATTTATAATATTCGACTCAACTACAGTGTAGTTGAGGGTGCAAACTACTCCGTAGTTATGCTGATTCAGACTTTCCAAGTGTCGGCTTGAAGTAGCTACGACGTAGTTGAAGTGGCCAACTACGCCGTAGTTGTGACTAGACATGTATTCTTTTGGTAACTCTTGATAACTACGGCATAGTCCCTATGGGGCAACTACACCGTAGTTTCTTCTAAGCTTGCTTGGGTCTTTATTTGAACTACGGCGCAGTTCAATGTGGTAACTACGTCGTAGTTATGTCTTAGCATCATAATTTCTTCACTTTATCCGTCCAATTCCTATGTATTTCGGTTCCAACATTCATAATTTCATGTAATTGAAATATAAAGTGATTAAGTAAAAATTTTAACCACAAATAGAAAATTACGAACATTTTACGAGAGATTTTGATACAAAAGGTATAGAGTATTTGATGTTATCAGTACAGCCTTTGATGCAAACAACAAAAGGACAAGCAATATCTATACTACTTTAGTGTACAACTTTAAATTTACAACATACGAGCATTTATACATAGTGTATAACTTTTTAATGAGCTAACACATTACAAACTTTTTAATACATAATTCATACTCTTATTAAAACACCCATTACATAAATATACAATAATATATGCACATTGTACAACCATGAGAAAGCATCTATACTACAAACTAATGCAAACAAATAATATACATCTATTTCTCAAAGAAATTATATAACTACAAAAACTTTCATGCATACGTCAAATAAAAGTCTAATTCAAGATGGTCTTCAACGAGATTAAACACTAAGAAGAACCATTGAACCAATACTTAATCCAGTAGCGACTTTTGATAACAAAAGAAAATTTTATATAAGAATTTTTTTTAAATACTAAACATGAACTTGAATACTAAATCAATAACAAAAAGTAACTCACTTGCGTATAAGACATTTCAAACACCCAGTCTAAAACTAAAACCAAAAATATATATAATAACTTAGATAAAGATTTAAGCCTACCCGCCATTCCCACAAACGATTAACATCATCAATTTATAATCTACGCCATCTTCGATTTCAATAAACAAAATGTTAATTATACACCATTTCCGAGATCATCCTATTTACTGATTTGGCTGGAAAAACAATTAGCACGTCATCTTAATTAAATTTCAATTTAGAGAGAAATGAATGAGAAGAGTAAAATGGTGCGACAAGTTTTGGAGAGAGAAGTAGATTAGGTCAAGCCTCAATTAAAGAATTGGTAACTCATAAGGACGGTTAATTGCATTCAGTTCCTTTTTTGCCCTTTAATCATTTATATAACTTTACTTGAACTTTCATATATATTACACGAGGACATTACGACCTTTGTAATGCACGGGTTTTGTTAGTAATCCCTCTCCGTACATTCTCCCATAAGCTGGTAGCTTTACTGTTTTATTGGATGGAAGATCAAAATAGGGAAAGACTTTTTTCTTGCTTAACATTTCCAGCAAGATGCCGCAACAATGGGCCTTGATTTTCAGCCAAGAACCAATGAACCCTTTTATTCTATAATAGTGGAGCCTTTACAAATCTCAAGCTTGCAAGCCATTGTTTTGCCTGAGCTATCAGCTTAATCGGTGCAGCCTAAAACCCTGTACGACTCATTCAATTTTATTTTGTTTGATCATTTTTTGAAAAAGAATAATAAAGCTATTTTACAGTAGGAATTCAATCATATTGGTAATGCAAATACAATATATATATATATATATATATATATATATATGATTTAATAGTTAATCTCTTACAGAGAGTTTTCAATCATTCTATAAATTGCTCTAATAAAGTAATTAAAAGGCTATCGACGTCGTCGATTACGAAGGCTATATTCTCTTGATCCTGAAATAGTGATTGAACCCTCGTTGACTGTTTCCAAGACCATATAGTCAAGGTCTTACAGTATCAATCCATGAAGATCAATCCACATCACTCTAGCCATCGTTGTATAATAAGCGTTTATTTCCTTGCATGCCATTGACCTTCTCAATGAGTGATTGTAGCATATGATGGTTCAACGACTTGTAGTCTATGCATAGATCCAAAACATAATAATTTAAATGATCATTTATATATTATTATACTGCTTCAAACAAGGTTTTGACTTGGGGAAGTATGCAAATGACGTTATCATTAGTTTCATTACTGTACGTTGTCGTAGCAAGATTTACACACCTTTAATACTCCACAATATATATAAGGACTGAATCTTTTAATATACGAGGCATTTAGACCCGTGCGATGCACACGGGTTGTGTCTAATTCTTGATTGCGTAAAGTTTTTGTGAAATGTTGATTGCATTTGGATAAAGTATGCTAACTTAGACTTTATGAATATTTTAGCGGTGGTTATTACTAATTTTTGAGTTTTAAAATGTATATATCCTATAATAAATCTAAAATAGTATATCTTTTTTTTCTCAAAATATGCACTTATACAACCACTGATTCGCAAAATCCATTAGGTGGCAGTTCAAATGCTGTGAAAGAAAGAGTACAGAGCACAACCTTCCGCAAAACATAGAAAAATAATCAGTTAATGATAACACCCATCTCAGTAAGGATTATAATGTCGATTTTTGCAGAACATACCCGAGTCAAACCCATACCAAAGGTGAATTTAGCAAGAGCTTTCAAACGTGCAGGATAAAGTCAAAGACTGGAACTTTTTGCCAATAACATCAAGTCACATAAGTGAAGGATTAAGCTTTTAGGTAATACGTGCCATAATCTAGCATATTAAAGTTTAAAAGATGCTATAAATGATGGGGTGGAAATCTTTTCCAAGAAAAGGTTACCCCATTCAGAATGAAACATTTAACATATGTAAGATTTCTAATTAATCCAAACTGATTAAGCACAACTCCCGCAAATAAGAAACCAAGTATTTGAAACAGTAATTTAACACAATACCGTTTGGTTGTCTATATACAGAAAATCATGTAATATGAGAAAGAGTTTGAAGTTAGGCTTATAGGGCTAGCTTTGACGAACTTAAACGCAAGAACCACTAAACAATAACAGCTAAGAATGTAAAAGTATCCAATCCAAGGTCATTAATAACCTTAACCGCACCACCAACATCAAGTGTTGCATTCATCCGGAATCTCCCCCCTCTTTGAAAATGTCTATGGTTTGAAATAATAAATCATTTTCCTCTAAGAATGAGGAAGGTAACAAAAGTGTTTCTATTAAGGGTAGTTTTGCAAAGCCGGCTTGAATAAAAAACCTTTATTGTATTTAAAAGGTAACCAACCAATGGTTTCATTCCCGGTTGTGGACATTGTCCTTTCACAGCCTCCACAACACATCTCATTGATCTGCCCAGTCTTCTACCCAAGATACTGATATAATAATAAGACACATTATTGCTATATCATAAGCATGTGTAGCTTCTTCTTATGCGCCTATAAACAACATTTGGTAATTTAGTTTATTCAAATTAGTACCCCTCATAATCTATCATCGTCGTTAGTAAAAGAAATTATGTGTTGAGTTTGTGTAAATAACTTACTATAACTTCCATGGCAAAGATAATTGTTTCCAAACACTTCCCAATTTTAAGCTTCCCATCTTCCTTTGTGATGATGTCTTGCTACTCCCCAATACCCCTCTTGAGAATTCAGTACTCTTCCTGAAAAACCAAACAATTAAAAAACATAAATATTAATAAAATGACGTCCTGTTCAGCTGGCTCATCCAGGGTGTAGATGTATATTTCAATCAGATTATTACAGTTCATGATTGATTTATGTTATTTTATTCAAATTATTTGTGACTTAATCAGTTTATATGATCCTGTTT